>VUQR01004562.1:19241-48032 GCA_015108515.1 Hemichromis elongatus
TGACATGTCTTATTATGAATATCAGAACTATGATTACTTGTTGTTGATGTTACTATTATTAATTATTATTAAGTGCTGGATGCTAAGCTTTATTGTGTGTGTGTGTGTGTGTGTTTTTTTTTTTTTTACCAAGGGGGAAAAACACATTCACTGTCAAACATCTCTGTTAGATATTGATTGAAACATGTATTCAGCACATGCTTTTGCATCACTAATGTACACTAATTGATTAATATTGAACCAAAAACAATCTAGTAATTTGTATACATAAAGTGCTTTTGTTTCACGGTCTGTGTGTGCAGGTGCTTCTGGATTTATTGTTGTGGTAAAGAGTTTTGTTGTTGGGTTGTTTTTATTTTTTTGAACCTGTCACTATTTGTCACAGTTTGGAGAAAAAAAAAGTGCACGTTATGGTATTATTGTGAATATGAAGGGCTGTGTGAAAGGACCAGCTAGCTTTTGAAGACCGCATCTTAAAACCAGGCTGATTCTTTTATTTTTTTTCTTTTCGGGCTACTACTGTGTCTCACGCATTTGATGACACGCAATCATGTAGAAATGCAGTGTGCAGACAAAAAAACGCCTATCGGACAGTAGAGCGTTGAGTCGACGTGTTGTATTTCTATATGCTTGATCCCAGTTCATTTACATAAAGGGAAAGAGTGCTGCAGTAGTAACTCTGGGAAACATTTTGTTGCCAGTGCTGGTCGCACACATTTGGCCTCTTCTATAGGTGCCATGGACTGCACCTCCCATCAGCCCCTGCTGAGAGACTCTCAGTACAGTGAGATTTGTGATGCTTTCTTTATGTCTGACAGATGTCTTTATTTTATTTGCATTATTTATTGTGCTTTTGTTTGACCCATTTATTAAATAGTTGTACTTCTCTGGGGTGGACACACAAAAGAAGAAAGACACTGGGGTAGAATATGTTTATGAATGTCAATGGTGGGTGTGGAAGGAGCCCATAATCGGTGGCAAATCTCTGTCCTGTGGTGCTGTTTTGGCCCCTGAGAGGCATCTGGATGTATGTGTAACTCCCCCGGCCCCCGCGCTCTTCTCACAATCTGTACTGTATGTCTTCTTCCTCATTCTGGGTTGTACTTCAGGAAAACGTCTGCCATCAACCCCTCAATATGTGCCTCAATGACATTTCACCTGTGTGCTTGTGAGAGTGTTTGTTTCCAAGAGACGACTGAATATTTGTATCAATGGATAGAGATTATCGAGATGCGACCGATCGGATTAGAGGGCCAAAATGTTCGAGGATTTTGAAAACTTAAAAGAGACAAATCATGATGGGCAACCAGATTCTCCTTCCCGCCGTGTGTCGATGACCTTTTGTGCCCTGATTCTGTGGTCTTAACTGCATGCCTATGTTCATTTTGTCATACCAAAGCGGCATCTTCGGCATCTGCACACAACTGTCTCATTCCACACGATGCAAAACTGGAACTTTTTTGCTCTATTGCAGATGAATATGGGTATTCTTAGACATGTACAAATTGCAATCCTCATTTAGCCTGTATAGCTTGATTCACACGTGCAAATCATGAAGCCATAGATATGGGTATATCTATATTATACTATATTTCAAAATTGGCGCTTTTTACTTTAGATTTTGTTCTTCTACTAAGAGTGATGTGTGTATACCTTCATATATATAAATTTATATTACTATTATATATTATTTATTTTCTCCCTCAAGTTTCAGAGGGTCTCTGATTTGTAAAAGGTCGCACTTGAAGCTTGAGGTTTGTTTATTTTCATTGGGAATATTGTTCAATATGATGCTGACTTTATATTATCATAATCCTGTGTTTGTAACAAAATGTGCTAAATAATCAAAAAAAAAACTGTCCTGTTTTTACACCTGTTTTGTTTTGGGCAGATTTTAAGTGCTCTTGTGCTGATATTTTTTGGTTGATAGTACTGATCACAAAACATTTTTACAGTCAACCATGAGCCTCCTGTTTTGATGTTGGGACAGGCCCGCCAGCCGTCCAAGCCTCTTTCTAATTCATGTTTAGTGGAAGAATTAGCTTGACTATTATTTGCAAAAACCAATCAGTCTCAATAAATTTTGAAATTGCTGCTGTAAAGAAGTGACCAGTGTGTGCTGTGCCTTTTCTTTTCATGAACACAGCTGATATTAATGGTGCTGTCACACCACCTGTTGTCCACAAGGGGGAGGAATACACAAGTCAAAAGAAAGCAGAGGTAGCAAAAGCAGAAGGAACGGATCCACCCCGTTTCCTGGTCATCATAAACATGCACTTCAATGTTCACACGATCTTCATATAAACAAATGAACCCGATGACAAGGCTTCTTCCATTTAGGTTTTATTTTCCTTTCTGTCACATTACATCACAAAGATCACATTATCAACATCATACATGTTTCATCCATCTTTCCAAGCTCTCGTCATAAGCTTGACATTCACACAAATACTCCTTGAGTGCACCACTCCTCAGAAAGTGCTTCCTCCATGTGCGTGGGACTGCTGATGAGGACCAGAGGCCAAGCCCACACACAGGAGAAATCTTGCCCTCCAGTGAAGACCCAAGACTGACGTCAAGTTTCCCACAAAATGCTCTTAGCGCTGTGTGTTTGCCTGTGTGTTACGGGCTGCAATGAGCATTTTTACATCTGGTGAAAAACAGCTTATATCAGCCTTGGGTTATTGGATACTTGGAGGGGAAATCTAACACATAAAACCCTTCAGTGTTGTATCTCCGAACAAAACAAAAAAAAGGGAAAAATGAGCAATGCTAGACATGCAAAATAACCTCAAACTCAACCAGACAATCAATCAATGAGAAACAAAAAGCAAAGGTTGGTTTTTATGCCAGCCAGTGTAAGGCTCAGTAAAAACACAACGAGATGGTAGGGAGGGAAAGAAGGTCATCAGATGAGAGAAGTGACAGACGGGGTAAACGCCCAAACAAACAATACAGCACAGTAGTAGAAGAAGCAGAGAACTGTGTAGAGCTGCCATTGCAATGCATTAACATTTGATTTGGAAGGAGATCTATTGGCTTTGCTGCTGCTGGTTTACATACGACATTCACAAAAGCACCACATCAATTTTGACATAATTGAAAAAAAAAATTGAACAAAAAAAACAACAACAAAACAAAGGCTTTCTGATGCACATTTCAAGGGTTTAGTTTAGCTTAATATACTGGGTAAAGGCTTGGGTGTGACCACAATAAAGCTGGACAGGACAAGAACAGGAAGTGGGAAAGGTGATCAGGGAAATCGCTGTAGTGAAAAGGAAGTGGAAAGGATATGTTTTTTTTGTTTGTTTGTTTTTTTTAAGTGAGTAGTTGGAAGACACTAAAAGCATGCCGTCTATTGGAATGTGTAAGACAGGATCAAAAATTTCCATGGTGCCCCATGACAAAGGTTATCCTGCCAAACAAAACTTAACATCATAGCCAAAAACAACATCTTTTACAATGATAACCACACGTATTCAGGAAAACAAAAAAATGCCAGGGTAAAAGAACAGCAACGGTGTGAGTGTCACCAAAAAGCAAGTTAGTTCTTGTTCCATTGTAAAGCATCTCATTGCACAAAATAGGATAGTAAAGCAATACTGCAAGGTTGTGCTCTATTATATGATTTAGCACTGCGGCAACAGCTGTCTGTGGGTGTTAAAGATTTGGATACCAAAAATCAGGACACGTTAAAGGTTCACTACAGGCAGTAAAAACGAGCCAGCAACTATTACAACAACAAAAACAAAAACAAAAAAAAAGACTTTATACTTTTTTTTTTATAGGTTTTACATTCAACATGTTTTGTTTTTCTCCCCTTTGCCTCTAAGCTACAATATACATTGAATCTGTTCACTATAGCTTCTCAAACAACTTTAAAAATGAAAGAAAAACATTCTGTACTGTAAAAAAAAAAAAATCCTTTTCATATGACAGTTACAACGAACCAAAGAAAAGCGATATATGAAAAAAAAGAAAAAACGACCTCACGCTTTTCTTTATGTTGCATATGTACAAGAAAGCCCTGAAAATGCAAAAAACCCATCTATATCGTCACTGCTTTCCATCTACTGCAAATGTGCACACCCACCAACAGTCAACTTCAATCTCCATCTCTCATTATGTAGCTGAAAAGGGGTAATGGCTGATCTTGTCTCTGCAAATGTTCTCCTGTCTAAGATCTGTACACAAGAGCAATTTTGTACCCATGTTTTTACCCAAGATTTACTTAAAGAACAAAACCCCTAATGACACAGTCTAGGGACTTCACCCTCACAGGCCAGTTTAGTGCAACTTAAGAAAAAACAAAAAACCTGCCTCTGTGGCAGGCAGAGGGTCATACTAGCTTAACATGTGCTAGAAGTCCCATTCTCTGCCAGCTAAAGCACTGGCCTGTAACCCCTGCTGGTGGAATCTGAAAGTGCTTGCACTGCGGATGGAGAGAGAGAGAGAGAGAGAGGGAGAGAGAGAGCTAAAATGGGGTGCATTTGACACTAACCCAAAGCTCAACCAAGGATAAAAATAAAAACGTGTTATTCAGCACTAATAACATATGTACATGTTACTTTTTCAGCAAAATGTAAAGAAGCAGGAACTTGTTTTTAAGTAAAGGAAGCACAAGGCTGAGCTTTGTGGATAAAAAAAGTTTTTGAGTATTGTAAAAAGAAACTCCAGGTAATAAAACAATGTAAAGCATCTGTTATCAAGCTGATAATGTGTAGCTACTGGCTAAAACTGGTGTTTTCCCATCACTGAGACAAGGCTGGTGCTGCATTCATGCCTTGGCACTCTTCCAAGGAAAGGCAAAGTGACTACCGAGTACCTCACTGTACTTCCTGTACAACGCTCAAAAAGCTGGCAGCACTGCCGTGTTTAGTACAACAACTCTGACACAGAGTGCAAGACATTGACTCTCAGGATCACGTGCTAATAATGGGGAACCGCAGAGGTTCGCGACCCCTGCCCCTGACACCCCATTATTTCCATCAGGCAGTGACGATACCCCTCCCACCCACGTCCCCGCCCAAAACAAAATACCCCTTTCACTTAAAAAGTTTTGTATATAAAATTTTCAGTTATAAAAACACGTCTTTGCACAGTGCAACCTAGTGCAACTTGATTAGTTCAGTATATCATTTCCTTTTTGTGTTCTTTTCATTGGCACTTGGTGAACTGACTGGAGAGGCCTGCTGACCTAGCTTATGTGAGACACACTGGAATAATGCTTTTCAGGGAGGATCTTTTTTTTTTTTTCCTTTTAAAGGGTGGGGAAATTAATGATCAATAACAACGATAAGTGCTCGTGTGTGCTTAATGCTTGAAGGAGCGACTGCTGCTATTATTATTTGATCCCTTGCTGTATTTACAAGTTTGCTCACTTACAAAGAAATAAACAGTGGCTAATTTTTGATCCAATCAGCTGTGCTGGATCAAGGATACATCTATAACCTGCAGGACACTGGCCCTCGAGGCCTGGAGTTCGAGACCCCTGACCTACAAGGTCCCCCTGCTCATGAAGGCACATGTACAGACCCATCTTAAGTTTGGCTGTGAACATCTAAGTGATTCAGAGAAGGCTTTGGAGAAAGTGCTGCAGTCAGGCATCAACTCAACATTTCATGTTTGAAGGAACAGAAATGCTGAGTATCACTCAAAGAAAACCATCCCCACAGTCACATGTGGAAACATTATGCTCCGGGGCTGTCTTTCTGCTAAGAGCACAGGGCAACTTCACCGCATGAAAGGGGCCAATGGGCTGTGTACTGTAAAATCTTGGAAAAAAGCTTCCTTCACTCAGACAGAACACAGAAGATGGCTCATGGATGAGTCTTGCAGCATAACAATAACCCAAAATGTACCGCCAAGGAATCAAATGAATGGAGTGACCTAAGTAGTCTCCAGACCTCAGTCTTAGAGAAAACCTGAACTGAAACTGAAACAAAGCTTTAGAGTTCCAAACAGAGGCCAAGAAAACTGAATGGATTTAGAGTTTCTGTAAAGAGAAGTGGGCCAACTCCTGAGATGTGTGCAAAACCGGTGACCAACTACAAGCAACGTCTTACTGCTGTGCTTGTCAACAAAGGTTTGTCCATAGAGAACTAAGTCATGTTTTACATGCAAATCAATTCAGAATTTTTATGTAATGTGTTTATTTGATGTTGTTGTTGGGGTTTTTATTCTGTCCGTCTCCATTAACTACCATAAAAATTAGTTCATTTCTTTGTAAGTGAGTGAACTTAAAAATTCAGGAGATAAAATAATTGTTTCTCCCACTTGTCAGCCAACAACAGACGGCACATGCGACTCTGCGATGACAAAGGGCAGCACAGGTGTTTCTATGGCGACAGATGTCTGAAATCATCCTGTACCTCAGTCAAGGAGACTGCTCAAAGATGGCATTCTCATACGGAGGACAGGGACTCTGTGTGTCATACATTTCTACTGAGATCAGGTAAGGGCAGTGTCGCTTAGAGAGTCGAGGGCAGGCTGCAGAGCTGCATATGAAATCTGCTAACAATAAACACAAAGTTGAATCTAAAAAAGAAAAGAAAAAATATACATTTATTTTATGTCTCTGAGAAAAAAAAATTGCTCTGAAAGAAAAACAGTTACCTGTTAAATGTTAGGTTGTATCAGAATTAAGAATCTAAAGAATAGGAGATACTACAAACTGCACCAAAGATCCAGCAACACTTTCAACAGTCACATCCTGACACATGGGTCAAAAAGTAAAGCTATTCTACATACTACAAAGGTTCATGGCACCTTACGCACTTTCAAACTTTACCTTCTATTCTGTGACCTTTGAAAGTAGGTGAAGTTTTAGAAAAAAAACTTTATTTTGTCACTAAGAATGTCAGTACTTTTATTTGGCTCTATGGTTTATGGGAAGTATCTTTAGAAGATCATCTTTCATCTCAGGCATTTAAATCTGAAAACTACCTCAGCCAACTCTGAGAAACTTAATGAGAGATGTACACTCATGTCATTTACTTGTCAATTACAAGTCAATTTAAAGCTAGTTAACCTTTAAACAGGGACAACCTAAAAAATATCTTGTTTTTATTTTGCGCTCTGTTGATTATTTCAGATAAATGGGATTTAAGACGTAACCATTTACTTTACATTTCCAGCACTGATGTAAAATATCCTTCAAAGAGCTATGTTGAGGGGGAAAAAAGAACAATAAAGAATTTAACCTTCTAAAAAAATCTACCACTTATATTTTATCTAAAGCATGGAAACCTTGGCCTCTCTTTCACTCTTATAGGCCTAATCTGAAACGTAAGACTTCATTTTGGTAAAATATTGCTACATTTAATGTTTACATAAATCAGTCAATCTACAAAAACCCTGCCCCGCACTGACTCGACTTAACTCCGGTGTGCAATGCTGGTTAATTGCTAACTATTTCAAATATGGCAGGGTGAGTAACCTGTCCACTTTAGCCTGTAAGAAAATGAATTAGAACGCCTGCTCATTATCATCAGGTGGCAATCTTTTTGTTATGTATCTACAAACACAATTAAGTCCGTGTGTAAGTTAAAGTTTCAAAGGGCAGTTCTCATTCACGTATCGTCATGGTAAACAATCTCTTTATGAGCATCATCTGTTAGAAGAAAAAACTATCAGCCTTTCAGCCTCAACTCAACCACAAAACAAGACAGATGATAATCAATCCTGCAACTCTGCCGATTGCACAGTGAATCTACTTGTTGCGTCAGCAACTCACTGCTGAAAATAAACTACACAGTATAAGAAACAGATGTCCACTTTTTTTTTTGTTACCGTGACAGTTTAAAAGAAGGTGCATATTTCTAAAAGTAGAGAAGAAAATAGGGAAATACATATCTTGAAAACATTTTGGTGCATCACAGGAAATAATTTTGTACCACTTAGTGTGAAGGGTTTTTGTGCAGCTTTGCAAAACAAATATAGCTGTTTGGCTACTCTGAATCTGCGTAACGAACTAGTTGTTTGATACTGGACAAAATGCATTTCGACATGCAGTCAGCCAGACTGCTGAAGACAGAGATGGTAGAGCTTACGCCAAAACTGCTGGCTGTAAGTGAACAGGCTTTTTGCACCTGGTAGGTTTGGAGTCCCTTAAACAGTGACACTGAGAAACAGATATGCTACAGAGGTCTTACAAAGCACATCAGGTGTTAACCCATGATCCGACTCAAAAACAGTAGCTTGCATGATGCTCTTTTGATAAACAACAGAGCATACCCAAAAGCTTATTTGTAGTCTTTAAACAATGCCTTGAGTTGAAGCAAGTTGAAAACAAAAACTCAAATCAGAAGGCTTATAATCGAATTTAAATGTTTCTTTTTTTTCTTAACTCAACAGAGTGAAAATGTTTCAGTCTTAGAACAAAGTATCCAAACCTGCATAAAGATTTCTTTTTTTCCCTCTCTCTCGAGAAGTTTTTTTTAATGTTTGTTTTGAAGCATCAGTTTTGTTTTGTCTTTGTGTTTGGAAACGGAAAAGAGTGAAGGCGAAACCCCCTGCTGGGCTGGAGGAAGCAGTGCTGAAAACTCCATTGTGAAGAGACTCCCCTTTATTTCCTCAATGGAAGTGGCCACCTTGCTCTCGCTCCTAGCGGGGAAGAGCTCATGTCGCACACCGTGGAAGGGGATGTTATTAGTCGGTGAATCTCTGACAGGCTTTTTTCCAACGGCAGGCCGTGCACCACATGTCTCTCTTCTCCATGCCGTACACCTTTCGGCACTTCTTCGCCTCCCCACGGGGTTTCCTTGGTAACAGCAGATGTGACAGTGTAAGGATATGCACACAGACATCCAGACACACAGATGGGCAAACAGCATATGTATATGTACAATGTGCTTAATGTTGAGTAGGTAACAATATCTCTCTTTTAAATTATTCAGTATAAATATGATTCAGTACAAGAACGGCATTTTTTAAGATGCCGATATTATTATACCTATACATATATAATATCTGACATGGTTCAGCACCTTGAAGAGTAATGCAGGCTTTTGGTGCGCTATTATGATTACATATATTATCTAAAAGTCATTATAAGAATTTAAAACAGTCAAACTACTTATCAGCATAATTAAATATTATGCCCAATAACATCACACTGGTACAAATGTAATCACATTCAATAACTTTTTTAAGAAAGTATATAATAACGCAAGCAGCTATAGTTTTATTAATTCAACCTAATGTGATCCACTAACATGATAACAGCTTTGTAGTTACAATAGCTAAAAAAAAAAATCATTTTAGTTCCCAGCTTGAGGAGTTTGCATGGACTTCCAGCAGACTCTGATGGATCTGATGGGAAGTGTGTTCAAAGCATAGAAAATTAAAAAAGGTGGCCATATCTACCAACCGGTTTATTAAGTCCAGTTTAAAACCCTTGAAATGAGCGTTTCTCCCCATCTGGCAAGGAGGGGCATGTCTAACTGTGACACCATGGGCTATTGACTTATCAAGCTGTTGGTCAGTGACTATGCGGGTTCATACCACAGATTTTTTACATGTCAGTTTATTATTTTTTTCATTATGACCTAAAACAGGTGAGTGAGCCCATAAACTCACCAGGAAAGTGTTTAAAGGTCAAAATAGTCATTTTCGTAGACTTATAGAACCACACGTCTTTTAGCAACCACAGCTTTTGCCATCTGGTGGCCTTTAGATAGAATGCAGGTTAAGTTTTTATACCCCAGACATGTTTTTACTGGATATATTCGTAAGCAAAAGTAAGACAGAAAAAAAAAAAGCAAAACAAAGGAAGGATTTCATATTCCATAGCAAATGCTGAATCTGCAAACACAGAAAGAGCCAGTCATTCATACACCCATCCACACCTATAGCCAATTTATAACAGCTTTAGAACACACACTGCACAGAGAAAGGCACCAGCTGACCAAAAGTTTCAAATTCAAAACATCTTTCATATGAAACAAAAGTACCTTTGACTTAACCAGACTTAATCAGCACTCAAAGTAAACTGTGAATGCATACCTGGCTCCTTGTGTTGATTTAGGTGATGGCATAATCAGTGGGTGGTTCTTGTTAACAGTGGTGTGTGCACTGGGTACTGGCTGTCGCTTTTCCCCAATGCTAACTGTACGAACATGAGTTGTAGCCCCCTGTAAAAACAAATTCAAAAAAGAAGAAGAAGAAGAAAAAAGTCATAAGTCAGTTGCTCAAAATCATACTGACAAAGAGCAGACCAGCTTCATCAAGAGAAATGATCAGTTATTAAATACTGATTGAACAGCGCATGAAGTTTATGCAACTACAACCACATAATGATGACAGCTGACATACAGAAAGACACAACCTTGATTTTCCTGCCCCTGTCTTGTCGGTACCTTAGTGTAGCACAAGACCACACTGTGTGTCAGTCCTGTTAGCTAATAATAGGGAAAAAAGAAAAAACTGGATAACACAAGATTGGAACAAGTTGAACTGGTCTGATGATCGCTGACTTCTGCTGTCTGCAGATCGTAGAGTCAAAATTTGGCTTAACAACATGAAAGCATGCCAGCTTCTATAAACTGGACTCCTAAGAAACTTTTTAAAATTCACCACTTCAACAAAGCCTTCAACCTCTAGTCTTTTTGTTTATTTATACTCTTTTGTAAAGTGTCCATGGGTTTCTTTAAAGGTTCTATACAAATCTAAATGATTAATATTAATATTACATCAACATTGGTGTGGTGGTACACTTGCTCAGGACACTTTGGGTCCCATAGTATCAATCTAAGCATAATTAAAACAGCATGAGTGAGTATTTTTTCTGTTCATGTCCATCTCTTTAGGATTCTGGTGAACCAATCCCATCATGAAAGCTTTCAGTAAGATAATGAAGCATGTCACAAAGTTCAAATCATCTCAAACTGGTTTCTTAAACAGGACAGTGAGTTCTCTTTACTCAAAGGGCCTCCACAGTCATCAGATACAATAGAGGTAGTAGGAAATGGAGGAAATTCACATCATGGATGTGCAGCCAACAATTTTGCAGCACCTGTAGGATGCCATCATGTCAACACACACTAAAATCTCAGAGGAATGTTTCCATCACCTCATTGAATCTATGCCATGAAAAATTAAGACAGCCAAAAGAGAGCTCAACCCAGTGCTAGCAAGGCATACCTAATAAGGTGGCAGGTGAACACACTGTTTAGTGGTTTTTCAAAGTCTGAGCACATATATTTCTTTGCATTTTAATGCAGAATTAGTGTTCACTTGATATACAAAAAAAAAATCAATAAACAAAAACAAAATATTAATCTAAAAAGTCCCTTTTTATGTCTACTTTTCTCACTGTTTTTGATTACAAAGGGCAACAAGATCACCTTGTAGAGCTGTGTGCTGTGCAACACCTACAAAACATGTTTATCACAAATATACAAATGACACTGAAATTTTGCATTTGTGTGGTTCAGACACTGGCACGAGCATGAGTTTAAAGTCTCTGCAACATAACCGTGACAAAACAGAGGAAACTGCCTTTCCATAATTACTCTGCTTCTTCCACCAGCCCCAGTTTTTCCTACCAGTGGGAAAGCTAACACTATCTACAGTGGAAGACAAAAGAACTCTGCTTTTCTTTTGTTGGTTGTACAATTCAGCCTTTATTCAAAGTGGTGGTAAACTCTGTTGGTATCATGTTATAGCCACTGCACTGAGCAAACAAATTGTATTAGACAATGATAATTTGAAACCAACAGACTCATCAACTGCTTTAGGTACAGAAACAAAGACTAACACCTCTGTATAAAAAAGATCACCGTGTAAAGACGCAAGAATGGGAAAAACAAAAAAGTGAAAAAAGCTTACATGAAAAGAGCAGTGGAGAAGTGAAGATTAAGTTAAAAGGGTTGTGAGATAAAGCCTCACTCACCGGGATGCCTTTAAAAATGACAGGAGGGGACTGCCACGACACACTGATGCCATTGCCAGTCCCAGTTCCAGGCCCGATCCCATTACCACTGCCTATCCCAGCCAGCTCAGGACCCACTGGGATACTCACTGGAGCGGTGGCCTGGAACATGGACAGCCACCCCACATAGCCAGGAGAAGACACAACAGAAACGAGAAGGGACAGGAAATGAGCAAAGAGAAACAGAAAATAAGAGATCAGAGGGAATAAGTTGTATAAATTAGAAAGGAAGGTATTTCTTCAGCTTTTAATCCTAAAGGTGCCTTAAAATAAATACTGATTACAAATGTACAACAAAACTGAAAATATTTTTTATTCACACAAATAAAAAAGATTTGAGAGTTATAGCGAAAACTTGAGTTAATCAAAACTGGCAGGCACCTGCAAAATATTGCACAAATGGCAGAATAAAGAATTGCAGGAAGAATATGAAGTTAGGATGAATGAAAGAGTATGCGTACAGTACAATACAGAGAAAATGAAGTTTTCCTATTCAGTTTCTTTGCATAAAAGAAACATTTCAGTTTCTTTTATGTGTATTCTGTTGTCATGCCAACTAAAGTGTGACTCTACCTGAAGCCAGTGAAAAGGACTGAATTCTGTGAATTCCTAAAGTATTTAAACTTTAACCAAACTTCCAGCTGACGCCATGTAATTTTACCTTCAAGGACGGGTCAATGGAAACGGTGCATACACAGGTAAAAAAGGGTCAATGAGAAGAGGTTTGAAAAGGCATAGACACCTAAAATACGCATGACTTTAACTATGATGTAAAAATCAAATAACTAAAACTTTTCTGATACCAAAATGAGCAAAAAACTGCACTCTGACTTCATTCTTCATGTGAACTTCTGTCAATATTTGCCAGAAAGTTTTGCTTCTCTTGCTGTTACATACTCCCACACTAGTGTAGGACCTAAGTAACTCACCCTGGCCTCTTTTTTTATTCGTTTCTTTGCTTTCACTTATTTCAAAAACTGCCTCTGCACATTCCACATATTAGAATACTGAATTCTGAATTAGTAATGTACCAACTGTTTAATGTTTTGTTTTTTAAATACAACTTCATCCATACTGTGTGTCTTGTCTAGCACCGAATGCGAATTACCTGGTAGGCATGGTCAGTGCGGATGTGGCAGAGTGTGGAGGGAGCTGACTGACTGAGCAGTGAAGGGGCGTGGCACTGCGAACCATTCATGTTGATGTGCTTGGAGTGAGGGACATCGGTGAGCGGTGGAGGGAAGATGGGCGGAGGACCGGCTGTGGTTGGGGAGGTGGGTGTGAGGTTGGACAAGCCCTCCGTGAGGCTGTCCATGTTGACCTCAATCTCTGAGTAGTAAAAGTCCTCTTCTCCATCACTGTAGTCAGAGTCACTGCTTCGCCTGCAGGGGAAGGTTACATATTCCCAATTTAAAATAAACATTTTAATTGGTTTTTGAGATAAACTGTAAACATACAAGTGATAATGGTAACAAACCACAAACAGGCTCTTAATACATACGACAGAATCAAGATAAACATCTATAAACATGGATAGACAAGTTGTTGATTATAAGAAAAAAAGTGTGCTCTCTCAAACAGAAGGGGGCAGTATAACCCAATGTGCTGCAAAAGTCCTTAAACACACAAGCTGGGAATTAAAGTAGCAAAAACAAAAACTAAGTACAACGCCCACAAGACAAAATAATCCATCGAGAAACAGTGTCTCTTTCTCTTAACTTAGAATTGCATAAAGGTATAAAATCGCTTTCAAGCATTCTGGGAGTGATTTCTGCTTACCCTCTGCACAGCAAAAACAGCCACAACATGACTCATCAATGCCAGTTGACCATATATAATATAATGTGATGTCATGCAAAAGAAACATCTCTATGAAGCACTGTGATAAATTATGAGTTAAGCTGTGTAAAATCAGTCTTAACTGGGCAATGCACAGCTGCAGTCAAAATTATTCACCTCCATTAACTTGTGATGTGAATACAATTTATTTTACATTTTTTTCCTTTTGTAATATCCACATAACCTTTCATGTGCCCTTTACTTAAGAATGTAGAATCTTCCTTTAAGCACTGTGTTTTTTCGTTTTATAAGTTTAGTCTATCTATCTTTAAAGACAGATCATTTATCTTTGCTGTACTTGCTTCTTAGCTTGAATACCTGTATTTTCGGGATTTATATCTGCACAGCGGGTCTAAATCCCCTAACAAAAATCTTATTTTTGAGCAGTTAGATATCCTTGCCAGAAAATGAAAATGTTTAACGTGCAAACCTTTGCATACTCTCCATGGCTGAATGGTTTTTGATAGCAAATGTGCCTCTGAGCACCTGTGCGGAGGCACAGTAATTCAATAGCCTAGTTGGACACCATCCAAACTGTGGCAATGTGTGTCACTTTTTTTGTCTTACCACACTATTTTAAAATCACAAGGTATGGAGTATTATTCTGGAGCTGCAGAAAAGAGATTACCAACACTAACAGAAAACACAGCTTTAAACAATGACAGCTTCACAAAAAAGAATATCTGTGTGACCTTTTGAGATTATAAAAAACATGACGGTGTTGTGTGTATGTTTATGTTTGGTTTAGTTTTTTAAAATATCTGACAGCACAACATGAAGATGCAGCTGTAATCTGGTCATATTTTACACAAATTCAGGCTGCCGAGCCCCAAAGGCAGTAACTCAACACTGTGTGGGTTTACTTCGTAATGACTACCAACTAACCCCAGGTGGATGGTGCGGATGTGTCGCTGGATCCCTGAGGAGGTGCTGAGGACCTTTTCACAGTTCTTCCACAAGCACTTAAACATGACCTTCATTGAGTTCTGAAAGAGACGTTTACCAAAAACAAAACTAAAGTTAGCCGAATGTTGCAAAATCTAAGCAGTAGTGAGTGCTCTGGTTTCTGAGCGTGAACCAAGCTGCGATTAAAACAATAAATAAATGAACACATTTTCTGCATAACACTGTTATACATCGGATGGCTTGTGTGGCCACCTCCGATAAGAACTGCTCTGCAGAGAAAGAGGAAAGGACAAAGTCAGAGAGGCGACAGTGGGAACTCTTTGGGATGGAATGGGAATATATAGCACAGTAAATAATTTGGTGATTAAGTAAAAGGCTGGTCACACTGTTTAACAAAACATTCAAGACCTCTCACAAAAACAGACATGTAATTTGGAAATGCTTCTCATAGCTAAGCCTCTTTGTGTTTATGATTTTACCAAAAGAAAGAACAACAAAAGATGTGGCAAGCTGTTAGTTGATGAGTGATAGATTGCCACTTTTTATTTTTATTTATTTTCTTTTTCCACATATCAGGCCCTGGCAGCTGTCCCTTTAGCAGGCAGGGACCTGCATTGCTGCTAATGAAAGACAGTGGGTGTGTGCTTTTATTACCTTCCAACTGCCTCTGGAGCAAAAAGGGGCAAGCGGAAGAGAACTGAGGGAGGGAGCAGGAGAGACAGAGGAAGCAGGGCAAGAGAAGCAAGATTAAAGCAGGTTTTTAACAATAGTTAGGTTAACTTTCCTCTGAACCACTTCTCGCTGACTCCTACTGCATACACTTACTCCTAACTGTATTCAAAACACAAGAGGCCAAACTCCTAAACTTTTTGACCCCATCAAGCTGTTTGCAGCAAAAAGTACACAGCAAAGCTAGTCTGTAATCCTACAATCACAAATCACTTAATTCTCATAGCTTTTTCCGTACCTCTTACCACAGTAACATTAAGACTAGTGAATGCCATGTTAAATAATCCTTTTAATTCAATGCCTGCACAAAAATCAGACAGCCTAAAATCCAGTGGGGGTAGTTGCTGTTGAGAGTTTGTGACAGTTATGTCACAACACAAAGCTAACCAGCAAATTAGCCAACCTTTAAGCCCACTTCCACACAACTTGTTTTTCTATACTTGCCCCAGCATCATCCTACTTAATTTCCTGTCTGCTTATCTATAGAATGGCATGTCCTTGGAGTCTTTATGGTTTTCATATATTCTGCAGCTCAGTAATCTTCACTGCTGCCTCATTCCAAGGAGGCTCAATTGCAAACTCCCACATATACAGTATATGAGCTCTCCTTTGTCACCGTATGGCCGGAGGAAATATTGAGATTGATTTCTCCTTCTGCTGCTACTCGGTGCATCAGTTCTCCTTTCCTTCTTTATACCCTCCAACTGCCCTCATTTTTATTCATCCCTTGCATGCTTACTTCCTGCTGTTCATTCCTACACCTTCTGACGATTTTCTTTCATTCTTACAAAACCCTACCGCCTCTTCCCCGGAAAGGACTGAAAAGGCGATGGGAAGCTACTTGACAGCAAAAACATTTGCCGTTCTGGACTGCTCCTGTAGTACAAAACGGAGGAGGTGAAGTAAAAGCAAGAACATAATCAATCGTCCACACAACCAGAGAGCGACAGACCATATGTAACAAGTAATTTAAACTACCTAGTGCTTATGTTTGTGTTGTGGATTTTCTAACATTTCTCCTTTACTTAAAAATCAGAAAGGCACAGAGCTGTTTGTCTACAAGCTCAGCTTGATTCACTATCTTCAGGATGTACTTTATATATTTAGCCTACACATGTATTAAATGCTCTCCCGCTATAATAGTTTGGATAGCCCCCTGGCTCTTGGGGGCTTAGGTTGGATAAGTGGTTAAGAAAATGGACGGACAGATGAGTGGATGAATCACTGATTATTCCTTATTCTAAACTAAAATTTAATCAGCTCCCTTTTTTCCTCTTTTAAACTTGCACTAAACTTCTCCATCAAACTTTATCAAGTTGACAACAGTCTCTTCAAGGCGCTGTAAGGTAGAGACCCTACAATCCTACAGAGTAAAACCCCAGCAATCAGGCAATCAGGCAAGCGCTTGGCAACAATGGGAAGGAAAAACTCCCTTTTAATGGGAAGAAAACTGACAGAACCAGACTCAGTGCAGCCATCTGCTGCTATCAACTGGAGGTGAGAGGAGTGAGACAGGGCAAAATACATGCTGTGGAAATGGAGTGTGGTGCAGAAATACAGAGTGAAAAAAGGTCAATGAAGAAGAAACGCTCAGTGCCCCATGGGAAGCCCCCAGCAGCCTACACCAAATCTAAACACAAACTGAAATGATCAGGTGTACTAAGGTGTAGTAAGGTGGAAAAAGCTGTTGAGACTAAAACAAACAAACTCCAAGCTTCAGGGGTGTGACACCACCGCCTCAAGCCTCAAGCCTCAAGCCGCTTGCCTGCCGCAAAACTGTCCAAGTTAAGAAAGAAAGAAAAAAAGCCAGGCTTTTATCTTTACCTTTCGCTTCCGAGGTATGGGGTCTTCAAACATGAAGTGTGGGCTCTCTGTGACATCCTCACTGCCATCATCACCCTGGGATGAGAGCGGGAAGTTCTTGTTGGTATCGTTCAAAAGTGGTGGGGACGGAGTGGAGGGCACTGAATGGTCACTGGCATCCCAGCTCCAGTTGCCGCTGGTCGAACTGCTGTAGCTAGCTGACAGCACCTCTTTCCAGGCTCTGCCGGCCGGCTCGGGGGCTGTAGTTTATTCAAAACAACAACTTTTATTGGCAAGACATGACTGAAATGACATACAAATTTGACCATGAGCTAAGAGAAAAAAAATAGAAATTCTGAGAACAGGTCCATAAAGACAGCAAACTTAGCTGATTTAAATCTGGTCATCTCATGTATGAGAAGACAGCTTTGAGCTTCCAACACAGCTGTTATTTTCAGATTGCTTCCCGTCATCTTCTGACCATTCTGCATACCAGAGTGCCAACTCAGAGCACTTTGAGTTTTTTTGGCCAGACAACATAACAATCTTCATTCACCATACAGGCCCCTCATTGGATTTGTCTCCCTGCAACTTTCTCCATTCCCCAAAAATAACAATGAAGTTGAAGGGCAGCAATTTTGGCACACTGGAACAGATTCAATGGCCATCGCAGACACAAGTTGAGTAGACAGCTCCTCTGAAAATAGTCCAGGGGCTGCCTAAGAAGATGGCCTTGAACGGGACAACCAGTTTAACTTGACCTGTTATCAGAACTCTTTGATAATACCTCTCAATGTTAAATTTGCATTACTGTAAACATAATATTGGGGCAATATGCAAAACAATCCAAGTTCTAATGTCACTAAAAATTAAAACATGAAATATGTCTTAACCTGTAAACCTTACAAGCAATAACTGTTTCTCATATAAATATAAAGATATAAGGATTATCAAGCTATTTTTTCAGAATTATCAATGTGGACCGTGTTTCACAAAAAAATCTTAACTCATACAAACAAAATCTTTCACTTTTTTAACAACCAAATGCACCGGCAGCTAAACAAACAAATAAATAAACAATGTAATTTTAAAGTAAAAAACAAATAAAAATAAAATATATATATATATATATACATGGAGAGGTTTTGGAGTTTACATTTTTTTAAAAAACTATCCAATGTCAACAGGGATCCATACAACCAGGGATAATTTTTTTTAATAAAAACAACACTGTGATGTACCACTGAGTAATCAAGCAACACCTCCTTCTGAAATATTCTGTCAGATAAGCATTTCATCAAGCATTGCTCTCACAAACCCACAGCATCCTCTGACCTGATCTAATGACTGCATCACAGACCATTTCTAAAATGAAAGCTTACAGTTCTTCGTTTATTTCTATTATGTCCAAAAGGGTGCAGCAGTGTCAACAGGGTGCTTCTAGCCTTTAGAGATAAAAGCTATATGAGCTCTTCCTGAGAGCAAAAAAAACCAGCAGCCTGGGTTTAACGCTGAGCTAAAAAGCTATCAGGACTTTGACCGTCTGGTGGTTGGCATGGTAATGGCAACCACAGCAACACTGGAAACAGCAAAAGGAGCTGTGGTGAAATGGTCAAGGCTAAACAGTTGGCAGTAAGTGCTGGGCTTGGGTAAACATACATGCATGGAAAGACAAGAGAATAAAGTGCTAATAACACTGCGTGACCCTTCTTTGGGATAAATACATGTTAACACATCAACGAGTCAGCAGCTCAGTCTGTGTCAGGGTAAACTAACATCAAGTGATTTGTGATGAGCACTGTCCCCAGCGTGCAACACAAAGTGAATGTCCTTGATATTTTGTTAAATACAGTGGATGAGTCAGTGTGTGACAAAGCAGCTTGCACTCAAGGAGCAGTAGGTGCATGGGTAAATGCAGCTGATGCTGAGCCAGTGGCATTACCTGTGGGTGCAGATGAGGGGTAATGCACCAAAGGTGATGTGGACAGTGAGGTCAGGACGGTGGCGGCCATCACCTCCTTATCGGCGTGACCTGACGGCTTCCTGCAAAACAAAAATGCACACTAAGCACGAGAAAGCTATCTGGTGTATAAAACAGAGGTTTGTCTTGACTGTTTTTCAGAGTAATAGAAAATATTTATGAAAAAAAAAAGTTTAGCCTTGTCCCCAGAGAAACATACAAAATACAAATTGTGATCTTAGAAGAAATTTACATTAGGAGGTAAACAAGTCCATCAAGCAGCCAGAGCACAAAGAGATGTGTAATTTCATGTACAGTAAATCTTAGACAACTTACTATTGTGTGTGTTCAAATATGTGCGTGTGTGTATATATACAAACACGGGGACAAAGCCTCTAGAGTGAAAGTGTTTTGTGGTGTGTTTCTGCACAGCTTGTGCAACCTCGCTTAGAGGGGAGAACCATGCTTTTTGCTCAGTTTCTCCTCAGAACGCCCCATGCAAAGCAATCCACCCTCATCTTAAATCTTATACTACCCACTTGAACTGACACCAGAAAACCTTCACAAACATAGGCACAGACAGCCTTTGGCATAAGGCATTGTTGTTAAAAGAAAAAAAAAAGGATCCTGCAAAGACAAATAAGCTTATCTGCTTCACACAGACATTTATTATTTCTGTTGGTTCTATTTAAGACTTCTACTGTCCTTGAAAGCAAAATGTGGGAAAAACTATTTAAGGTCAGGCAAAGCGTTCATCCCCACACAGTTGTTCACATTTGCACACACAAAACCAGATTTAAATTCTAATGTAAGATCCTGAAAAAAAAGAGGCCCTATCAAAGATGTGCCAATGTCCGTATCAATCAGCTATGTACTGTATGTAAGTAAATATGAATCACAGTAGACACACACTCATATTCTCAGAAAATAGAGTCTGCAGCTTTAAGAAGTTGTCATCCCGCCCCCAGACTTCTTCACTACACAACCAGAGTAAACTGGTTTGAGGCATTTTCTCAGCCAAGCCCTAAGCCCTAGCACAGAGTCTCGGTGCGCGTACACACACAGACAAAAAACAAAAACTTCATGCTGGAGTCAACAAACAAGAAAAGTACGCTTCAGAATCAGCAAGTCTACGTGTATCTGCGCACATACACACACACATTTTCAAATGAGAAATCTCTAAAACATTTTACAGATACAGAAAAAAAGTTCAGAAAGTGCCTAAGCTCCCACGCTGATGAGAATGTGTCGGAGAGGAAGCAAACAGATCAAAATGGAATGTGCCAGATACGGAGGAATCTCTGAGCCGGTCTGAGCACAAATGTGCTCCCACAAAAGATGTTGGTTTTACTCTCCAGAATCCCAAAACTTGTGTGTCTTTTTCAGTTGTGAATGCAATGCAGACGTTGGAAAAATGGTAGGATATGATCTAAATATTCAAACTACTGCCGAAATAGAAGCCATGGTCAGATGTAGGGCGTGCAACACACAGAACAAAACACACACACACACACACACACAGGACAAAAAATAAAGAGATAACAAGATTAGCTGTGTCGTATTGCAGTCATTAGCCTTGTTTTCAGCAATAACTCGGGCCAACCAGGGACTCACTTCTGATTTACCTCCATTTCTCATTTAAGAAAATCCATCTAAAAATTTGTGTTAGGACTCTTGGTTAACTACCATTTGGCCTGCACATAGTGTGGTACTCTGATAGCATACTACTGACAGTCATGCATGTGTGTTTTCTGGTGTGTGGCCTTAGCAAGAGAGATTAGGAAAAACAAACACAAACTTGGAGGACAACAATCCTTCTAGTTGATGCATGGCCTCATTCAAACTTTGATATTCCCCTCTTGTACACATTGATATAGACACACCAATTCCAGCACACCCGAGCACTCATTAATACCCATCCCTACAACCCACCCCGACTTCCTGACATTGAGTGTTTTCCTTCCTCCCTCACAGAACAAGCAATGATAACTCCGCCACAGTTTCATTGCATCTGGTTCGAGTTTTTAATGTTTGTGAGTACGCATTGATTAAACAAAAACAAAACACTAAAGGCCTCCTTCAGAAACCTTATCTAAAAAGGCCACTTGTCTATTCTTGCTGACAGCAGCGGAGCAAATCTGATATCACACTAACTTTGATGTCAATGTTTACATCAACTTAGAAGCAGACAGCTGCCACATTTTACCATCATAAAACCAGATTAAACAGATAACCATCCCTGTTCATCGCTCACTAATGCAGATATTGTACACTAAAAGACATGACATGCTACTCTCATTTTCACTTCTCATCTGCCTGTGAAATCACTATGGAGCCTTTAAACATGGTGCGAGTGGATGACAGCAGAAAGAGCAACAGCACTGATGTGTCGTAAATCTGTCTGCATCTTCTTATGAGAGGCTTTATTTTGGAGCAAGTTAAACTGGGGATGTCTTTATTTAGTACCCAGAGTGAGGCAAAGGGAGAACAGAGATTGCTGTCAACAAAGTTGGTCTGTGTGTGGTATATGTATATGCATTTGGAAGCGGGGTAGGGTGGGGTTTTGGTTTCTGAATCCCCCAATCAGGATGTTTACACAAACCATTGAGTCTATCCGTGGTGCATTTATGGCATGCAGTAAATTTAATAGTGACATGATAAACATAGCAGCCCTCCACCCTCCCACATATGCAGATGAACATGTGTCGGCACATACTACGTGGTAACTCAAGTATTTGTTGAACTATAGTGACATCATTTGCAATTGAAGCTCTTAAATTTACAAGCAGCACCATTGACAACTCTGTTTTATGAGACAGGTAATATACATCAACTGGGAAGTTCTAACTCTAGTTTACAGTACTTGTGTATTTTTTATATCTAGTTTGGTTGAAGCATTTGGCACACTTAGGTACATGCAGAAACAACACTATTCACTCAATCTCACTCACACACAGCCTCTTACCTTCCTTCCTCCCTCAACTTGTATTGGCCTTGGCTGGGCCAAGAACACTCCCCCCTGGCAGCAGCACAACATACGGACCAGCTAAAAATCAACAAGCCAGGCCCAGGCACATACAGGGAGAAGGAGAGAAAGAGACTGCCACTTAAAGCCAAGCCAAGAAGCAGGCAGCAACAACAAGCCTATGACTGCGGAAAAAGGGGGGAGGAAAGGGCGGAGGGGGTTGTGCCAAGGATGTGTATATTTGTATATTGTGTGCCAAAAACAGCAAAATTTTAAAGATGACCATTTCACCTAATGTGCAGTGCAATAAGCCAGGCAAGAGCTGACTGTTTCTGTGGGATGACTTTTTATTAAGTGAATGTGGAAAACATGGTAGTTTTCCAAGTTTCCTAAGGGGGCACTTGAGGACTCTGATACTGCCAGTGTTGATGTGATGCTGCCGAGTTACTGTTTGGCACCACCGGCCGGTACTATAGTGGGCTCTGTGCTGTCGTTGGGGAGATGACAGGGCCTCCCCACTATATTTAACACATCACCTCTGCTCTAGTTACCATTCCAGTCAAAATCCCTAGGATCTGCCTGGTTTATAGAACGATAGCCCACTTAAGATCCAGGTCAACAGCTACAAAACACATGACTGAAAAAGCCATACGCTGTGTATATGGCTGAAGATTTGTCATACTGTATTGGCTTTTCTAAACTACACTTTTCACCTGTTTTTCCCAACCTAATCTGATAATTGCATGTGTATCCAAAGTGCTTCTAGTAGTGTCTCACTACTTGGTAATGCCTTTGGGCAGTTATTTTGAAGCCTCTGTCACATAATTGGAACAGGGCCAAACATTTTCATTACTTTGACATAAAAACTACATGTGTCCCATCAGAGTACTGTACGAATCTATACAAACTCCTGTTGTGGATGAGTAAACATAAATTCATCTCTAAAATAACAACTACATACGGTTGTTATTACATAGTTAAAACTGCTGTGATCCTCTACTGTCCCCATTCATGATTGGCTCATATACCTCCCACTTCAACTGTTGATTTGCACATTTTCATGTCATGTCACTGATGTATCTCACCTGTCTGCCAAAGAATGTACTTATTTTATAAAAACTGACTACCAACAATCCCCCTCTCATCTAGGGCTTCTCTGCATGACAATGAGACTACATTGATGTATCTTGTTTACCAAGAACAAAACTGTGCCTCACTTGACTCCAGTTTTAGAAGGTCAAAAAAAGGAGGAAGGCAGAGTTACAGGGACTTGGCAGTATTTGTAATATTTATCGTTTTGTGTTATCACTTCAGTATGACAGGTCCAGCTTTCACTGGTGCAACACACTGCCAACAATAATCTCTGATCTTCCTCTAAGCCCCGGTGGTGGAGGTTTTAAATAGCACTTATCTGTCCAATGTGATCATGTGTTCAACATGATCCCCAAAACAGGCATCAGATAGCCTTTTTGTGCCTCTATGTACTGTATGTGTGCTGACTTCCTCATATTCAAAGCAGGTGCACGTGCCTTAAATTGGCAGAGGCTTGCGTGTGATTGGCAGTTAGAAAGACAGCAAACACGGCATCACAATCACATGAATAAAATAAACTTTGAAGCATCTCTGTTAGAGTCATCATGGAATCTAACCCTACACATTCAGCACATGCTGACTGGTGTTTTTCCTATGTTTTCTAATGTGGCATCTTACTGAACACAAACAAATTCAAATGCACATGGGGTAGAGAGATATGCACACCAAAAATAGAGGTAATGTCGCCGATCAAAAGATATAGTTTTCTTTAGGCAAACCCTTTTGTTAATTCATCTCTAAAACATAGGCCTGCATTACTCATCCTCACACACACTCTGTTAGAGAGGCTGACAGAGAAAACGATGTCAGCCACAAAGCCACAGAGTGTTGCTTACTTGCTGTTATAGGTCTTTTCTTTCTTTTTTGATTTCAGTCTATTTAAGACTGAGAGGGTCGTAAACGCTGCCTTCAGAAAATGTGGACTGTTGTCTAAAAATGAAGAACATTCGACAAAATATCCCCTAACTGGGATATTCTGTACAATGAGCTAACGTTAAGACAATAGAGGCTAAAAAAGACCAAGCTTGTGTTGATGTTCCTCTTGCCCGGGGTGGAGCTCGGACAGCTGCCCCTTCCACACCCACACACACTGCTCTCAATCCCACACTCTCTCTCTGCCCCTTATCATCTTGCCTTGACTCCACAGTATTACGTAATGCCCTCTGTTTATCTTTTTCTATCCCACTATTTTTGCTTCAGGCAGATGGTAATGATTAGCATTAAACACTCTACCCAGCACCTAACACAAGCTGGTGCTAGTGTCCACTCTGCCTCTTTCTAGGCTTACTGCTTTACATTTCTACGAAAAGGTACTATGCACTGTATAAAGTGAATGAATGAAGTATATAAAAATAGACATGTGGGTAGGCATTAAGTAGCAATTATCATTTTGCATGTAAGTACGCATGTGTGTCCGCCATTATTGTCCATTCAATCCACATGTTGCCGCTTACGTAAGTCTCCAGGCTTTGAACCCCCGGAGAGGGAGAGGCTGTCAGGCAGGAACCGTGTCTCTTTAAAGTGGGTTGTGAGTGTGATGGTTATTCAGTGGTGGGACAAAAAGCCCTCTCTTTCTCTCTCTTGATCCTAGAATGCAATCTGTACCCTTAGGGACAAGCACACACAACAGATAGCTTTGTTCTGGCAAAATAATATCGGCTAGACATTGAGCAAAAGGCACGATTGCCTCTGTGGCGGTGGCGTTTCACTCAAGATGTCATAAACTACACAACACACAGGATCATATTTACAAATTTCAGCTGAACGTCAAGCTCGCATTGATTCCAAACTCGGTGAATATGGGTTATTTCGTGTCGAGTAACATCCCATTTCAGGATCACGTAGGTGCTTGTGACGAACATGCCTCACTGAGAAAATGTTGACTCAGCAACAGCACTTAAAAGGATGATGACAAAGTAGATCATGACACACTGCCTGACTTACATACCACACTCATAAACTGTGCATGGGGTAATTGTAGGTGATCAGATTTACACTGCGAGCCTAACAGTCCAGTGCAACCAGACACCGAGTGAAGAAAGGCTAATTTAAACCTCACGTCACCTCACTTTATCAATTAAATAAAAAATAACATAAAATCCAGTCACTGTTCAATAGCCACCCTTTAGGCTACTACTATCTTACATAAGACATTGAATGTATTTATATATGTAATATTACAATAAAATAATAAATACTACAATTAGTCAGTAGTTTTACATTCAGACATCTTTATAATGTATTCAAGTCTCTCGGGTACCTTCCTCAACTTCCCCATTGTCATTTGATGGTATACAACAAGATTAACTTAGCTCCTTAGTTCCCTCCAATAACAATGTTGTCGCTAGGGGGAATGTGGGGTATTCACTTCTGGCCTGTGCCCTTATTTTCCTCTAGAAAGTAAACAAGAAAAGGCCTTTCTGCTTGAAAGCATGGACTCCTTTTCAAAACAAATATGAATGTACATTTGAGTACATGTCATCAGTGCATATCACATGCATGTGTCAAACTAATTTAAACCACTCTGTCACTCAATGTACTCGTATTAACAGGAAAAATAGTAAATAAATACTAGAAATACTACTTAGTGGAAATGATGAAAAGGCTTTGAATAGTGGTCAAGTTCTCTTCCTGAAGAACCCATGCTCTATTTTGTTTTAAATTCTTCACTTCTCACTCCTACACTTGTTTACTCCTGAGATTTGTCCGTCTGCCATCACAAGCCAGAGCAGGCCTTTGCTTGGTTTCCTGTGTTTTGCAAAGGCAAACCAAAGCTGTTGCGAAGCCACTCTGCTCTACTTACTCTTATAAAGCCAAATATCTGCAGGGCACCGTCAGACAGACAAAGACTCCAGCCAGTAAAATAAACTGATCACTATCTTTTTTTCTTTTTTTTTTATAAGGTAGGGGTCGTACAAAGCATATCAGTAGAAGCACTCCAGCAAAAAAAATAAATAAATAATGAATGTGAAGCAAAAGTTAAAAGCAAAAGTATTACATCTCAGTTGAATGTTTGCCTACAGCCTGTTTGCTTATTGTGCAGTGCAAGCAAAGATGTGTTGGGAGTTATGTTTGTCATGTAAGGACGACCTTTGACACAGTTTTTTGGTGGACTGATAAGCATGCCCAAAAAGCGAATAACTATGTATTTAATGTACAACAAACCTGCATGGGGATTGGATAATTAACTATGGATTAAAACGATATTAAAGAATTTGATAAATGGCATGAAAACAAGACTCTCATTTTGTTATATTTTTCTTTGCTTTGTATGTAAAAACATTTTTTTTTTTACTCAACCCAGATCTTCACTGAATATCATCCTTCTGTCAGTTCCTCACTAATCCTGCCAAAGTGTACCAGATAGTGACTCATATAGAGGAAAATACCATAGACCATATCTTTTAGTAATTTAAGCCTCCCTGTGGAGCTTCTGGCCTTGTGACAGTATTGGGAATAAGGTAAGGAAAATGGTTCATTTATCACGCTGCCATGTCAGGAATGGAATAGTTAATAAGATAAATGGAAGCAATAAGAGCACATCATGGAAACACTAGAGAGATGATGGTGATGATGATGAAACTGTGACAGATTATTGAAACAATATTAAACCTCACTGCTGCTCCAACCTGCTAGTTTTTTGGGTTTTTTTAAAACATTTATCAGTTCACTGAAAAATGAATGTTGGATGTAATCTGATGTGGAGGATCACTAGCTTAATGCAAATGCTGGTTCCCCTCTGAAAGTTATGCATTTTCCAATAAGGCCAGACCGAGTGGTTGGTCAGACTGGGACAAACTCGTTCTCTCACACAGACAAACAAACAGATGGGAGAACATGCCCCGACGCAGCTCTGGCCCAGTGAAAGTCATGCTTTGTGCAAGCAAGACGTCTTTCTGTCAGATATTCAGATCTTCTTCAGCCAAGTCTCTTCGGTCTCACACACAGATACACACACATAATTTCTAATAAGTACATATGGAAATTGTGTATTAATGAAAAACATTAGCAGGCTTCAAGGCATAAAAGCTTTAACATCTACAATTCCATGACAATGTTACCTTTTGGTTTTTATTTTTAAACTTATAAATAACTACAAATCTTTGCTTTACTCCTACACATTACTACTTCCCACACATAGTGTATTTATTTTTTATATATTTACATGCATATTATTTCTTTTTTCTCTTTTTGGTAATTTTGCTATATAATTACTTTAGTATCTTCTTGATGATGTCACCTCCTTGACAGCAACCAAAAAGCATAAAACACAAATGTTCAAGTGCTTTAGAAACCTTAGTTTTTCTTTTAAATTTACACTAAGCATAGGGTTTGCTCTCTTTTTTTCCTCTTTTGCTCATGGTCCAACAAGGGAAAAAATACAGTGTGAAACATATTGATACTATGATCAATATTTTAAATCTTTGCCCAAGCCAGGTAACGGCAATTCGGACAGACCGAAGCAAAAGCTGTTAGAAAGAGACTTGTGATCAGCCAAGCCTTGTCCTCGAAACAGGTTACAAGCAAGATACATTTGATGAAACATGCTGAAGTTGGAGAGACTTCACCACTGGATCCATCACACATAAACCAAAATTATATAAAAAAAAAAAAGTTCAGTTTCAGATTAAAGGCAGTGCTGAAAACCCAATAAATCCAAAAAGAGAGACTAACTGAAATGTGAAAATCTCTCAGTATTTCTGTGCCTTGGATCAGCTATGAAAGTTCTACAGGTTAGTCAGGAAGTGATCGGTGCTGTACTTTACACCTCACTGAACAGCTTCACACACTGACTGTTTTGTGCAGCGGCATGTTGGTGCTGGAAACAACTAAGATTAAGAGGGGTTACTTTCTGCCTCTCCACGGGCCGGAAATCTCCACATTATCTTGGCAGCGGTCAGGAGTCCAGTCAGTGTGCTCCTAAGAGTACTCAGCTTAAAAAAATGCTTATAGCCCTCTTCATGTCTTATTAATAGCAACTAAAATTAAAGTAAAGCAAAATAATATTGTAGTTCTCAAAAACAAACAAACTTGGAAATATAGGCTGTGTGAAGTGCTTTCTCTTCAATAGGACTGATTAGATTTGGCTAGCTCAAAGACAACAAAAAAAAGGTGTGTGGGAAAAAAATTCAATCCAATCAAGTGGAGAGCACAGATCCCAAGTTAACAGGTGAAAAAGCAAACAATGTGCACATAAAGCAAAATTAGCTCAACTTCTTTTTCCCTTCTATTTCTCTGTTACACACGACCCAGACACATACATTTATCAAACAATAATATGGAAATATCTGTGTATCATGTGGCTAGATCATGGAGTCATCTATAACTTGACTTTGTGCATATAACTGACTCATGTGTAAATGTTGTTGAATAGCTTAGCAGGGGAGAGCAAACAGTGTGACGCATGAAGCAATAACCAGGAGGTGAGAGGGCAACAGCCTTACTGGCAGATCGGTGTTAAATGAAATCTGACTACCTCACTGTGGCTACAAAATGAAAGGGATTGTGTGTGAGTGTGTGTGTGTCTGTACATGTCTGTGTGTGTCCATTTTGGGGGGGGGGGGG
>VUQR01004562.1:48052-60393 GCA_015108515.1 Hemichromis elongatus
GGGGAGGTGCACATCTGTTCACATGTTGCTTGACTGCTCATCTTGTCCACCAGCATGAGGATAAGTGATTATCAAAGCCAGTATACTGTAGTTCTTTTGTTCAGGATGCGCATGTCTACACACACTTAAGGACACAGACAAAGCGTAGGGGATTTCTAGAAGCTTGTGAGGATCGGGGCCCACTGTTTTTTTTGGAGGCTGGGTGTGGTAGCTTTTATAATCTGTTTATCTAAGCCCTAATCTTTGAAAAATATTTTGAAGACAAGATTTACAGTCTATGCAATGCTTCCAGGTATTTTCTTCCCATTTTGATCTATTGAATCCCTTGTAGTTCCTGGCACTGTGAGGAGTCAGTGCCAACACAAAATCGACTGAAATGACAGTAGCTCAGTACAACTGCATTTTTGACTAAACCAAAAGACGGGGCAGTCAAAGTCGTTTCACGGCCACCTGACGTTTTTCACGACACTGCCAGAAATAAGCTTTTCCCGTGTCCTGCATACTAGCACAATGAGATTGAGATAGTCACAGTGTAACAAAGAAGAGACTGTAAAAAATATTTTTACAGAGCAGAAATTTCTACACATATTAAGTTCAATAATTGTCAAAAGCATCACAACGACACCCTATTTTAGTTACTAGTTTAGTTACAGATGGGGGGGGGGTGCTAAAACAAAGAATAAGAATATCAGCCAACACCAACCCCAAATCACATGCACAGGGCAAAGTATTAAGAGTAAGAGTCCATCAAACTTTCAAGTTTGCAGTACTGTCTGAATTTCACCCCTTGCTGTCAGCAGACCGAGATAACTTCAATAGAGTTGCACATGACGTGTGTGTGTGTGTGTGTGTGTGTGTGTGTGTGTGTGTGTGCGCGCGCGCGTGTGTATTTATAAGTGTAGTGATTTGAAACAAGGGAAAGGAAAACCCATGAGTCTGGCCTACTGTCAGCCATCATGGAGCTGCTTTTGGATGCCATTTGCAAATGCACTGAAGCATTACGCAGCACACTCAGAACATTTTCCTTTTCCTGCTGTGTTCTACCAATCAATCTTTCATGGGAAGAAAGAGTAAAATTGGCATTATTAGCTTTGTCGTTGGATTTTTACAGTTTAAATGTATAATACTGTCAGACTACATGCTTTAAACTTGCAGATCAGTAAACACATTTTCTACCCAAAATCACTCCTTGGCTTTTGAGCCTGCAAATCTGCAACTTCAGTGCCAACAAAAACAATGTGAAAATTCCAGTGATGAGCATGTCGTCGTTTCTGCACCTTATAAATAAAAAAAAAACAAAAATTAAGGAAAAATATTGTTTTGCCATGCCTTTTTTTTCCAAATGGGAGTCTGAAATAAACTTTTCAGAAAGCCTCAGTATTGCTCAGACTGCAAAAACCATGTAAAGAATGAAATCAAATTCAGCAGCAAGGCAGCTTTAAAAACCTCAAATAACTTAACGCTTAGATTTTTCCATGATTATCTTTAAGGTACTTTTATTATTATTATTATTATTATTTTTCCCCAGCAAGAGACAGTGCTGGGGAGTGACTCGTGATTAGATCAGGGGTGGCTGTAGCTCAGAAGGTCAATGAGGTCATCTGCTAATTGCAAGGTTGGTGATTTGATCCCTGGCCACTTCAGTCTGCATGCCAAAGATCCTTGGGAAGGATACTAGCTCCATGTTGCTCTTTGTGTGAATCTTAGATAGAAACCACCTAAATAGAAAAAGCATAGAAAAAAAGGTGCTTGTATGAATGGATTAATGAGGCAAGTTGTGTAAAGAGCTTTGGTAGAGTAGCTCAGGTAGAGTAGAAAAGTGCTACATAAGAACCAGTCCATTTACAAATTATGTTATTATGGGCGTTTTCACACTTATAGATCACATCCACTGGGGGAGAATCAGCTCAAGAGTTGGTAAACTTGTAGCCGTTTTTCCATGGTGTGATTTCTTTTCACAGAGAAAAAAACTCCAAGTGAACTGCGAGCGATCCAAAATGTGGCACTACAAACCACGTGAGAATGTTTGGTACGCTTACTGGCCAGATATGTGAGGGGAGGAAGCAACCAAAGTAAATACAAGAGGAAGGTGCTGTGGTCTGGACAAGTGGATAACATGAAAAATGTACTCTTCACATTCATATTTACCTAGTAATATTGTGCAGGTTTTGTACTCTACACAATCAATAGTGCTCTTCTAGCTCAAACTTGCAGCATATACCTGGTAACTGACTCACATTGAGGTCGGATCATAAACAAACCTCTCTGGAGTTTGTTTAAAACCAAACTGAGACCACCTTGTTCAAAGGATTTTGGTAAAACTGATTTGGTCCACATCCGAAAGCATATTCACATCAACAAAAACATACTGCACCAAGAGAGAAAACAAATGACTTGACTTGATTTGAAATCTCTGCCTGTGTGTTTCTTTATCTGCTAATTCCTCCTACGCCATCAGGAGTTGCATGACCAAGTGCATCTTAAATCCCTGAAGGGTTGTTATCTATGGTAGATATTACGTAATCATCATGCTGCCTAGCAATCACACCTATAATCTCATTTTCATTCACCTATAACAACTCCAAACTTTTCTCGGAAAAACTTCAGTTATTTATGATATATTATGGCATCAGATTGCCTGGCAGCCACCTAGCAACATGATAAAAATGTTATCAATCTACAGCACATTACAACAGGAACCAACTGTTCATATAAGCTGATGGACACATAATCCCATCATGCTGCCTAATAACAACAAAAGAGTGGGCTAAAACCATAATTTGTTTTGCATTTAGATACCGATAACAAACTATAAAAGCACTCCATCATTTTCATTCACAGCAAACAGCAAATGCAGACCAAACAGTGCTGTAGAATGGGCATGTACCAGTAATTGTAATCTGGTGCATTTACAGTGGGAAACAAGTAAATAAATTATTTACAATTAAAAATATTGGGTTGCATTGGTTGCATGCAAAGTTTATGTGAGATTACAAAAGTGATTCATTTTTTTGTTGCATCTTCTAACGGCCCTTTTGCAGATCACACAGGTGAGCAAAGGTATGGGCCAAACATCAGTGCAAGAAAGCATTCAAGAACAGTGCAGAGGTCTAAATGATCAAAAGTCTGGCTGCATCTGACTAACAGTTGATAGAGACGATAACAGTTGCGACAAGTTCTACAAACTTTATGCTTGTATTCCAAAAAAAAAAATTGTAGATGTCTTAATAAAGCTGGAATAAACATTAACATTAAATCTGAAAAATAAAATTAACAGAATGAGAAATAATCTGTAAAACCTCAAAAGTAACCTTCCCAACACTACAACAGAGAAAGTCAATGACTCAAGAGGAAAGGATATCGAGGGAGTGATAACAGTTGTGCAGATAAAGCAAAGTTAAGGGAGGGATATCATGACAGACAGGAAAGAGAAAGGTGGCAGCTGCTGGTGGGTAGGAGGGGATGGCACAGCTGGTGGTTGGTATAAAGAGTTGGGCAGAAGGACAGAGACTGAGGAGAAGGAGAGATAGTTGACTTTGGAATCTTTAAACGCTGCTGAGGCAGAACAGGAGGCCTTATGTAAGCATCTATTAGTGTGTGTGAGCAAGCGATAAAGCATTTTTCTGCAGCCATGCCAGAGCTGCGCAATGAGTTTCCTTCCCTCGTGATAAGCATTTCTTTCCCTTTCCTTAAGGCATCCTGCCCGAGGACAGATGTACACTATAAAAATCGACATATACACTAGCGAACATGAAAAAGCAATCGAGGCCTTTTAACCGAACATGTATCTGACACATAATATAGAGTGCAGTATTTTTGCAACAGAGCACTGTTTGCAGAAAACATTCCTGCATGCCTCCTACGCTCCTCCTCATTTATGAAACTGAAATGAAATTTTGCCTCTCTTCTTCACCGCATATCAGGAGATGATTAATGTCTCATTAGAGCTCTGTGCACATACACACGCGGTGCATATTTCCCCCATTAGTCTGCGCTTCTTCCAGAGACCCTCATTAGTGTTAAAGAATGAGTGATTCAGCGCCAGCCACAAAGGTGCACCCTGAAAACTTTTTACTTTGATACTAGATCCTCATTCCTCTGCGCCCCTTCAAGTCAGTAGACAGTGAAGCTGCATAGTTAGATGATAAGCTGTCTGCTACAATCCTCTGTGGTTATAAATCACCTGTGTAGCTCATAACCCCGATCCTGAGGCTGACCTAGCAGACATTTCAGATGCCTGATGGCGTCCTGATCTGACCCTCCCCACTCGCATGACTCTATTCATTGAAGATGACCTTTAACCCCTGCCTGTCAGTGCAATGGAAGAAAAGGGCTATAAGCAAGGATGAAAATGTACCTTCTAACTCAGAAGCAATAATTTTGATGAAAAATAAAAATTAAAAATAACACACAATTACCATTTCAAGTCCTAATTATTATTGAAATCATGTTTGATTGCCATGTTTTAAAAAATAACAAGAGTACTGTTCAGCATTAATCAAAGTTAGCAACAGAGGCAGCTGAACTGGCACAGTATGCAATGTGATTTTGTTTGCCAGAAGGCCGGGCAGATATGTTTTAGATTTTTAATAACAGGATTTACTCTTAAGTGTGGTCGTATTGGGTTTTTCAGCATAGTGCTGAGAAAGACTTGATTAAAAAATTGCCACCCTGTCTGCAAAATATCCAGAAAGGAAGTCCCTTTACAAGTACTTCCCACTATTTAAAAGGAATCAAAGTAACTTTTCAGCTCTCTCCATGATTTGGTGTTTTCAAAAATGGGAAATATGTCAGTTTGCCAGTCTGACTTGCTAACGTATTGCCAGCAATTTAAACTAAAGCTATCCTTGTAACCTACTCTTGTAAAAACACTGCATGTTGTCCTGTTGCTAAATGTAATTTGTATTTTTTATGTGTTTTAACAGCACTGCAATAATACTGATAACTGTTGTCATTTCCCTCACTACAACACTGACGTTAATTTTTAAAAATCTCCAATCTGGAAAGCCTAAAGTGTCATTCCAAAGCAACTATGGAGCTATATCTACTTCACTCAGGACGAAGTGTCAGAACCCCGAATCTGGGTTACACATCCCCAGACTACAGTGGGGGTGGGTGAGATGTTCCTCTGACTCTGACCTTCAACAATCGCCAGTAATGTCTCCTTTGGGAGAAGTGGATTGGTAATGAGGTGGATGAAGGCGGATGAAGAGGTGATGAACTACATACTGCCTGCTCGCCAGACCTAAAACCTGCTGGTGATTCTCACGCAGACTGAGTCAGAGGCCGGTCAGGCCTGTGTTTTTCCCTCTTGGTCCCTTGTTTATGCTGACTCGATGTTTTCCATTCATGTTACCCTGCTGTGGTAACGGTGTACCTGACCAAGGACAGATAAGAGAAAAGCTTTTTACATCACAACAAAACAGCCCCGCCCCCTTTTACTTCTTAGAGCTCTTTTAATGTTCATTCAAACTGGTCTTTGTTCTGTTATCAGGGTACTAGATCTCAAACTGATGACTACTGACAGGTTGACGTGGTCTACTTAGGATGTGGGTGAAAGGGAGACTTCGCAGAGAACATAAAAAAGAGAGTTAAAAGGGGACACACACATTAGACGGCAGCTGACAAGACAGGTGGGAATGTTTAAAAATGTGCTGCAGTTTGCCTATGTTTAGATGACTATAACCATTTGTACCCAAGTAAATGTGCTGATTCGTCCTCTTCCTTCCAGAAAGATCTTTGTCCAGGCTTGTCTAAGGAATAGCGACCTACTTTCCAGCATTTGCAAAATAACAAGACAACGTGTAAAAGTACTAAGTTTAATGGAAGAAACAATATGCAACTGACAAAGCAGTTAATATAAAACACACAGAGAACTGAGTGACATCTTCGAAGTAAGTTCTTTTTAAACACAGTTAATCCTGTCCTACACTGAAGGTATTACCCAAGTCGGTGGAGAGCCAATGAAAATAAATGGTTTTGTTGACATAATCTAACGCAGGGCAAAGAGTGCTACAAATGCACTGGGGGGTCACACCCACATAGACAACTACCACTTTCCAAATGTGACCAACACTAGCAGAAAAAATAGGTACCTTACACTGCAATGAAGGCGCTGTTACTTTGTGAAATTCAGAGCCAGATTTGTCAAAACCAAATTACTGTGGGTGGGTTTGTGTGGCAATAAGAGTTCCCTTTTAAAGTGCTCTTATAATTTGTGATGAATACCACATGCATGCACATCTGGGTAACAGAGAGAGCTGAGATGAGCCAAGAAAATTAAGCAAGCATTATCAGTTCTCCTACTAGACTCAGTACAACATTCATTTTACCTAGAGATAGATTTGTTAGCTACCAAACAATAAAATATTGATAATCTCATATTACCAATATTACCTTGAGAGCTGGAAGATCAATTTTCAATAGTTTATTATGTTTTATAGCACAAACAACTAATCAATCAATCAATCACAGACCTAGTTTAAATCCATATATGAATAATGAATAGGTAAACAATTTAATGGAGAGAGAAAAAAGATTCTATCACCAGCAAAACCAGTCGGAGCAGAGCAGAGATTAGAAGTTACTCTGAACGGTCAATGGAGCAACAAAGAGGCCTAGCTAATATCACTGCACAGTTATATAATGTTATGCAACCTCTTTTGGCCACTGCATAGTGTCAACCCAGACTGTGTTCTTGTGTCTTGTGGAGATGAAAAGAAAAAGAATTGTTTCTAAATGGGACATATCAGTAAAAAAAAAAAAAAGAAAGAAAAGAAAAAAAAGAGCCATTTTGTCTGTGTGTAGTAGCAGGCACCTATCACCCTGGTTTTTAGCACATGCTCAGTCTTGCTTTCTCCCAGGAGACACTCCCTCACATCATACATGACCAGCAGCACGTGAAATGACGAGATGATGAGAAAAGGAAGCAAAAGAGTAAACGTGGGTTGTGTAAACCCCCAGACCCATTCAAAAACGATGCCTGCTTACTATTTAATACATTTGTAGAAATTGCCATACAGAACCTCTTAAAGAATTGTGACATTTACATCTGTAGCTACTCAGTGTTTATACAGCTAACAGGTATCTTAGTGTGAAAGCACAGTCTGACAGGCAAACTGTTTTTGGACACCGACAGTAACCCCAACAGTTGTATAAAAAGAAGGAAAATGCTCTTAGGCACCACCTACAGCCTCTCCCAGTCCGCTTTAACTGTTACATAATCACTTTAGTGCAGTAGGCTTGTCCCAGGTTGCATGTTCTTCCTACCCTTAGGAAACTGTATGCATGTATGTTTAACCAAGAACGATCACAGAAGGCCCTGGGCAGGAATATTCATGTGTCTGAGTGAAAATACTGGAAAACAACTGGAGGAAAAGCAAAGTGCAATGCATACGAAACATCTAATAAAATGCACTCACTCTGATACACACCAAAGGTGCATTTTACTGCCTGATATACAGTGAACACATCACGCTGATATATCTACTAGCCCGTCAACAGAGGTTCAACAAAGATGGCATTGAGCTTAGGCACAATCAATACATTTAGACATCTGAGTAGTAAAAAAAAAAAAAATCAGAAATCTAGATAATGGAGTTATCAGCAAAATGCACTGTGACTATTTCATGCAGTCTCTATTTTCACTTGGTCAAGCGCTTGAGCAATCCTGGCCCTCATAAAGCTTTGGCTCTTTTAAGACGAGTTTCGAAATCATTCTGGATGAAATACCAAACATGCGGTCAGTTAACCAGCACGCCCCCACACCATTCATGCCTAAACCACTGTACAGTTCTAGCCAGATGTCAAAGCATTGTTAAGGAACAGAACTCCAGAGCTGTGCATGAAAACTGCCTGCAACATTTTTATCACCACACATCCATATCAAATTAGTACTGAGACGGGGGCCTAAAAGACACGAGAGCACTAAATCTGGCTTGATTGTTTACAATGTGCTGCATGAATCTATAGCCACAATCTATACACACATGCCTAAACCTGTGAATGGATGCAAAGATAAAAGTAGGAAACACATCAAATGACTATATTTCTTCAAGTTCTTTCGTGCAACAAGGAACACTAGAGAAAAGAAAACCAAAGATTCACCAGGTGTTCATGACTATAGATGGCATCAGCCTCTCCATACCTGTTTCTGGGGACAGGGATGTGGGATGATGAGAGGGAATGTCTCTCTGTCGTTGGTAGGATCTGCCCTTGCGCTGGTCTGAAGTTGCCAGTTGGCTCTGGCTGTTTCCCAGGGTTTCTGATGTCCAAATGCATAAAGCCACCTGACAACTGCCCGTTTATACCCAGGCAGTGAGTGGGGCTTGCCCTTTTCAGGATCCCCATGGAACCAGTGTCTTTTTGGTCCCCCGGGCCGTTCTAGAAAATGTAGCAAGAAAAAAAATATAGTCAGTTTATCTCTGTTATAATCAAGCCTCGATGAAAAACATTACGCCTAGCAATACCATTAAGTTCTAATTTAATTGATCATAAGATTACTGGTTTTTCTTAGATTTTTTATTTATTCAGGGGTATGGTGTTTTTTAGTGTAACCGTTTGCCTTCAAAAGCAACTTCTTTGATTTTTCCTTCCCCTCACTTAATAAACTCAAGGTTATTGTCCTCTCCGCTGGACATGAACGCTGCTGAACCAACTAGAGCAATCCTGGGTTAAAATACGGTCATCATTTCTGTTCCTGCCACCAAAATTACAAAAGGCTTGAATAAAAACAACGCAAAACTAGAAAAGCAGCTGTGTAAATCTGCTAAATATATAAACGGCCAGGTACAGTTTTGTGTATTCTGTGATGCAAATGGGAAACTCTATTGACTATTACATGACAATACATGAAAATAACTAGCACAAACAATGTAAAAGTTACTATATGCCTTACTGTGTTATATATAACTGATTAACCACTAACTTTATAACATGTTCCAAATATACTTTGGCAGTCCAGAACTTAAAGACTGCCAATTCAATTTTACATATGAAAAGAAAAGTAGAAATCTGAGGTGACAGAAGTAAGGGCATGGCTACAGACACGGGACCTCTGGGGTCGCCACTGGGATGCTTGCAGAGTATCCATTGGGTTCTGTGGGTTGTGGGGTGGGGCTGGCTTCTTCTGCTGGGACAATCAGATTGCGATCTTGGGAATTTGGTAGCAGGGTGCACTGTCCTGCTAAAGGGAGGGCCCATGCTGTTAAGGGGTGTGCTTGGTCTGCAAAAATGCTCAATCCGGCAACAAGTGTCAAAGCCGCATTCATATGAATGGCAGGACCCAGTATTTCACAGGAGAGTGTTGCATTGTGAGGGGATTATTTTAATAATTTGATTAATTTTGTGTGTTTTCATGTTGTGTACAATGCAAATACAAGGCCCATGCAAACAACAACAACAACAACAACAACAGCAATGTATCACGTGTCTTCACTGTTAAATCCGCGGTGTATGTGTAGATAGTCGGGCCTTGCCATGCAGCCAGGAGGCCCAAACTGTAGCTCCGCCCTAAACCATGGGGGAGGGGGGTTAGGCTAGTAGTTTGAAGTCCCTGCCCCCCCCCCCTCCTCCTTTTCGGTAAACTTTGAGCAGAGAGTGAGCCGCCATTAAAAGCGGTTACAGTACGATGGAATTAATAATGATAGGCACGGGCAGTAGTTGAAATAACGGGCGCTTAAAAGTTTTTTAAAAATTATAAAAATAACGACACAGTAGTGACATATAATCGCAATCGTTAAAACGTAATAACAGCACGTCAAAACGGCGTGAAATGTCAAAACTTTAAAGTCACACAGCTTGCAGACATGCTAACGTTACAAGGGAGATATGATCTTGAGCGGTAACTCGGGTGGATAAGGGACTTTACCGGCTAATGGAGTCGTGCGCACATGCGTAAAAGATCTCAACTGCACTTACTTTTTCCACGTCGTGCAACAGCCGACCACCCAGAGACAGCCCGTTCCCTTTTAGAGCAGTCCTCTCGCTTTTAATCTCCGCCGCCAAGCCGCCGTCCATTGCGTTTTTGTACGGCACGGCCCCGTTTATGTACGCCGACATGGAACCGTTTTTTTCCACTGTGGGGACCCGGGTGTCGCGGAGCACCGAGCGGCCGGTCCGGCAGTTAAAGCCTGCACCGCCAACTCCTGTCCCAACCGACGACTTCTCCACAATATATTTGGACTCCATATTCAGACAAGGCGAGCAGAAGGAGAAAAAAAAACAGCTTTCTAGAAATTTTAGTGCAAATTGCTGGAGTCAGATACATTTATTAGGATTGTCGCGAGTTGATGGGAGCTGTCTGTGTCTTTACTTATATTCTACCCTACATGTAAAGTTTTCCACCACTGCCGCCACCGCCGCCGCTGCCCCGGGTATCCAAAAAGCCGCCCGGTCAGGAGGATAAAAGATTGTTTTGCCTCTTTCCTCCAAACGGCTGCCACGCCCCCTCTGCTTCACTCCCATTGGTGCTCAGCATACATAAACATTACATTCTGGCACGCGTCCACCGCAAGGCTGCAGGTGATTGGCTAGTTTCACTCTGTCAATTACAGTTTTTTTCGAAGCCAAGTACTGTGGCTGGAAGAGAGAGAGGGGCGTGTTCCTCAGTTTACCGGCCGGTGTCTGTCGACGCTGAGCCGGTCTGCGAGGCAGGCGAGGGCGAGAGAGTACAGGAAAAACAGCCTGCAGGCCTCGGCAGCTAACTGCGCATTTACAATTTTGCAATTCAAATGGCACTTTACCGAATTGCAAACTATAAAACCTGAACTACTAATTGCAGGCGAGTTATTATAGAAAAAATGCATGCACTGTTTTCTCCTTATAAGAGAAGGGACCTGCATTATTGGGGAAATGTATGCTAATCATATTCAAAAGTTAGCATTTTGGAAAACTAACACTGTCTGGACACAGTAGCATGAAACACTGCAACTCACTGCAGTAAAAAAGGTCATTTGCAGAGTCAAGGTACAGTTTTACGGTGATTAATTCAAATATGTGTGAGTTTGACTTGCACTGTATTGTATGAGAGGTTTCAGGTCATATTTCACAAATTCCTCTAATTTTATATTTCGCCCGTTTATCTACTTCCTTTTTATAAAATGCCTTTTTGGTCAGAAAATGCTTGGGGAAAATATTTCAATAACCTTACTTCATTAAGCATAGCTTCTGTCACTGAAAGATACAGTACACCTCCCAGCTGCTCCTGCTGTATTGGCTAATTTCTCTAAGAAAAAAACATTTTATTGCAAGCTGCATTTTCAAATGAGAGGCCACTGCAGAGCAGGAACCAGCTGTAGTTTGAAAGCTATCACAAAGCAATAAAACTACAGGCAAAACAAGCACTTTCTGATGTGCCACTTTATTAGAAAAGTAAAAACTCACTTTAATATTTTATGAAGGTTAATATAAAACATTACAATCTTCTGCATACAGTATCTGCACTGTCACACTATATTTTGATATATGAATTATTTTGAAACTAAAACCTGTGCTTTAGGAACATACAACATTGGCTACAGCTGTCACAGCAGTATTGGCCCATATTTATATCAGAAGACAATTAGGAAATAGCGTCTGTATCTGCATGGAAAGCATGAAAGATTTTGCATCCACAAAGTACAATGTATCTGTGATAACCATCTCTTTTTTTCAACAAATGTATACTGTATGTTACATTGCAACAACATAAGAACAGCAACAGTGTATTTTACAGATTTACATCATCATACTGTATTTGTGCAATGAACATCTGTCTCGATGTGTATAACAACCAAACATATCCATCAGTGCTTTTTCCCCCCTCTCAGGATAAAGGAAATGTGACACATTAGGTGACAGCCAAAGAAAAAGGATTAAGTGCAATAGCGGCTTCCAGCCGGCATTGTTTAAGGGAAGCTTCACCAGAGCTTGTTAAGCGTCTCAGCTGTTGGCCATTTCTCATATTAGACAATAGTTGAGCCGAGGGTGCATTGTTGATATCGGACTGGGGTTGGCGTGACCCGCAGCCTCTGCCCCCCTTCCTCAACCTCCATTTAGCTCACAGTACCTCAGAACCACACATCAAAGACCTCACCTGCACATCGAGGAAGGGAGGGAGGAAGGTGAAGCTAAGGAAAAAGAGGTCTGTGTTATAGAATGAACACAGCTGGAAAAGGGAGCATTTTGCAAGAGCTGACCAAGTGTAAGCAAAATGTGCTTCCTCCCCCAAACTGGAGAAGCACATGGTTGAATGTTGTTCTCTGTGCGCACACAAGTGGAGAAAGAGGAGGAGAAGGGTTCCTGTGGGTATGTGTCCATCTGCAGTCAGCCTCATCCAGCTTTATACTGCCTGTGACCCCCCC
>VUQR01004562.1:85473-104095 GCA_015108515.1 Hemichromis elongatus
GCCATTAATTTTTCAGCATGAACATGATCCCATTCTCAGCCATTATGCACACAAGGGTTTTTTTTTCTATGTTTAAGGTATTTCTATTTAACGTTCACACACATTCACACTTCGATAGATGCATCAGAGAGCAACTTGGGGTTAGTATGTTGCCCAGGGATATTCAGTATGCAGACTGGAGCAGCTGGAGTTAGCAGATGACCTGCTCTATAAACTATAGCCACGTAAGTGGACCAGTCATGTGCTGATCTCCTCAGAACACAGATATCAGCATTATTGAAGCAGTGTGGGATCATTTTGACAATCTAAAGAAGAGTTTCGTTTGTTCTTCAAGAAACCTGGATAACTATTCCTGAAATCTACTTAAAGAAATTGCAAGAAAGCTTAAAAAGAAAGTTAGGCTGTGCTGAAGAAAAAAGATGGTCACTTGACTTTAAAGCTTGTTAGAATTGTACAAAGTCTGTTTTTGGCTTATATGTTTCATTTCCATTTATGTTTGTGCATCTCTTTATATTTTTCTAGCTAAATATACAGACATATGGGGTGGCCATAGACTTTTGCACAGTACTGTAGGCTGTACAACTGTATCTCTTAAACTAACTCACTAGAGATACACGATATTTTTAAGCTACATACGCAGGGTGTGTGATCAAAATGCTGCTCTTACTCAACATGGACTTTAAAAAATGCCACATTTAAGTTCTCCTTCAAGTCACACAGGCCTGAGTGATCAGAGTATCACACTGAAGGAGGCATCCCTCCGTTTCTACGTCACAATATTTAATACGTTTCCATTTTGTAGCTCAGATACGCAAGCGTCACCACCTCAGCATGTAATGAAATGCATGTTGAGACCATGGATACTCTCCCTCTAAAAAATTCACACAAAAAAAACAAAACACAAAACACAAAGGTCCCACATAGCCTAATACGGTCAGAAGCACACACGCGTACACGTGTAGACCCACATGGCAGCACTGGTTCCCAGGTCTCCGGTGGCAAGTGATGTTTTCACACTTATGTGGGGAGATTGCTATTTCTGCGCGGAGCCAGATAACTCAATTATTCATCACGGATGCTGGTGCACTCACTTTACCTCAGTTAGGATGGAGGCGGGTGTGTCTTCCTTTGAGTGTGTGTTCCACTCGCGCTTGTCTATGTTCGAGTCGGAGCGTGCGCGCGAGTGTGCGAAGACCTCCAACAGAAGATGAACTGCTGACATGCCACACCACACAGCAGGAGAGGAAAGAGGCAAGAGGAGAAAAGGAAAAGGAGCTGTCATAAACATGGCAATCAAAGAGATATGAAGCGGGAGGTGAGGATCAAAGAGCAGAAAGAGAAGAGGCAAGGAATTAGTTCCCTTATCTTTTCTCTAAGCCAACCGTGCACCTTCCAGTCCTCTACAGCTCAATCAACAGTTACAAAGAAAAAAAGATTTTTTGAATTACCAGCAAAACTGAAACTCAGCTACCGTGGTGCTCAACCTTTTCAGCATAAGAGGGCTTTTTTATTTTTTAATCCACCTCGTGTACTCTTGCTCAGCAGCTGTACTCATGAAATAAAGCATAACATTTCAGCCTTTTATTAACAGTGCACCTAATCTTTTCCAGTTTAAACTTAATGGGACAATTACTTTGTCGCTTAGCATCTGACGTGCTTAGCTGTGGTTTAGAGTGGCTCCAGCTAATCTCGAACCCAGAGGGGTTTAAAGTGCAGCTGCATGCCAAACTAGACCTGATTGCTCTGTCAAAACAAGCACAGGTTCAGCTGAACCAAAGCTAACTGGAGCTAAAAAGGGGGTGACTGTTCTTCTCAATGCAGTGAAACCTCAGTATCATGCATTAAAACTAGGAGACGGCTTCTCTGGTGACGTAAAGCCATGCCAAGGGGCGATTAATTATATTATTGCACTGTTTGGTATTGGTATAATTGTGATCTGCACTGTGTTCTGTTATGTTTGCACTGCTGCTCATGTTTCCATATTGCCATACAATTAATCATTACAAGTGTGGGTGTAACATTACATGTGTCCAGTCTGAACTGTTCGTTACTGATGTATGAGACTTCTGTTTGGTACGTCCTCTTATCTAAACATTACTGTCAGAATACTACAATTATGTCCACAATCCTGCAAAAGCAGAGTAGATTTTCCTGACTGCAAATCCCAGAAATGTTTAGCAGTGCACCAGTTATCGTCTACGTTGATAGTTAGCCTGGAAACCCAGGCAGACCCTATACAATTATTGATCTGATACAATGTGTTCACGTCACGTTTTAAGTGACCTTTCTTAAAGGTCACAACCTACATGTTATGTGCACACACACACTGTACAAGTCAACCAATTCTTAAATAGGAAAGAATGATTTTGTCACGAATGCATGTTTGTATGTTATTAATTATTTGATGAATGACTAAAGGCACTTTAGTTCTTTTTCCACTAATGAACTACATTAAGTGATAAATCATTTCCTATCTGAAAGTATCTGACCTTGTATTGACGGTATATTTGAAAGAGTTGACCCCTTTAATTTTGAAGTCATACCATTTCATGACACAATTTCCAGTTAGTTTCCCTTAGGCTGATCAACACTTAATACACTGACCAGTGTCGATAATCTACTGAAAAAAGAGCACTGACTAACAGTAAATCTATACTGGAATTTGGTCTAATGATGCACATTGAATGAGATTAATTATTTCCAAATGAAATACATTTGGAAATATGGGTCATTCGGCACGGGTACAAAACCACATGGCCAAGCGGATGAGAAAGGTTGTAATATGCAAATGAGGTGGTCTGGGTGGGTTCAAATCAAGAGCATTGCGTACTTAATCATCAGCAGAGAGCCACTTAACCACACGCCCTTTCACACTATAGTGTAAAGGTCATGGTTCAGTATGACTCTGCAAACAGCTGCTGATTGTTGCCCCTAGAGTCCATTTGGACACCATATGGACTTCTTGGAAGACCTTACTAAACCCACTGCACACACTTAGCCTGTGGACACAGACATTATGTCTACATATGCACAGACATATTGTTCATGTAAACAAAGACATTTCTAGGCTCACAGATAAAACTTCTATAGCTCTAGATATGAGATGCATGAACATGCACGCATATAAAATGTATATGAGGAACTGCATCCTATATCTGCACATTCTGCACATTTGTTGCATCTCCAGGCATCTGTCTTAAGGCACAAGAAAAACCTGCAAATATGGGAAAGACACATAACTTTGTATCAGTGGCAGCCTATCTTGCTTGTGCCGGTGCCCTTATTTCCCCGAGGACAACTCCGGCAAGCCAATTGGAGCAGTTACACATGCCAACACTCTCATGCAGCCATTTAGCACACCCACCCAGTGGCTCTTTTCATCACCTTTACAGTCAGTAACTCTCACAAAGACACAGACTACATGCACATGGCGTAAATTCACAGAAACAAAAGAGACACAAATGCAGACAAACTGTCTTATTTCAAATGATCACACACAGACACAAACACACTCTTCCCCCACTTTAATCTTCAGGGCAGGCAGAATCTATGAGTGATTTATTTTAAACCTTTCCCTGGGGGTTTTACAGGATTGAGCCAGTACTGAACCTGATCACAGCACTCACTTTCTATGTCAGCAATTTGTGAATCCACCCCCTTAGTCTGAATTTGTCTGGGTGCGCATGTGTGTTTGCAAGCAAGCTAATGAGTGATCGAGAGAGGTGGGAAGCAGAGACATGGAGAGTGAGAGAGAGAGAGAGAGAGAGAGAGAGAGAGAGGGAGACACAGGAAGAACGAACTGGCACTGTGATGAGTGTGTACTGTAACTTACTGCATACTGTCTGTAGCACACACCCCCATGGTTTTGGGTGGTGAGTCACTCTCTACACTTGCAAACTTGCATCCAATCGTACATGCTTTGATATGAAAACACAAATTCTGTTTGCGTGTTTATGGGTGTGTTTACTGAACCTCAAAGATGTGAAACGTGAACCTCGAATGTTCTGCAAAAGCTAAGCTCTGGGACAACAAAGTCAAAGCGTGACACACCCTCAACAGTCGCACTACCATCTCCCATTCACAGCCCCGTAGCTACTCAGTACCATCCAGATAACTGTGTCTAATTTCACTGGATACTACATTTCCATTTGAAAGGTGGTTAGTGCCCATTGAGCAGTGTTATCGTTGCTGTGCAGACAGAGACAGGCTCCCTCGCTCCTCCCAGCCTCAGACTGAGAAGCCATCGATTTGATTCAGTCTTAAAAGCCAGGTCAGCCTCAACAATGGCAGCTTATGGAACAACCATTACCCCAGGTGAATTCTGAAATGTTAACCTACATGCATGTTTCCCATCACTCTCCTGCTTTCCCTGACTGTCCTACACAACACCACAGATGGAGAAGAGACAGGAGAGGGAGCTCTGTGGGTTGTTCGTCAATGGAGTATTGCATGCTCCTCACTAGGTGAGTCATCCTGCCTTTCTTTACACTCCTTGTCCAAGGCCACCTACCTTACACCTCCACTGTAGCACAGCTGCTGCCAAGTTACTACGCCTGCTCATCCATTACACTACTCACAGCCTCTGACACTGAAGAAAAGTCACAGATGACTAATTTTATCAGCGAAAATCATGCTGTTACATCTAAAATGATATGTGGGGTTTGAAGCAGAGACCCATACCAGTTAGTTAGAATATCATTATCTTCTGACTTTCACCTGTGTGAATAATGTTAAGAACAGCATTTTGACTGTGCTCGGACTTCCTTTCTATTGAGTCTCATATCTGTTCACTTTGGCTTACAAACAGAGCTGTCAACCAAGGAGAAGATGGGGTTTATTTGTCATTTCAGTTTGGTTATTTTTCCATACATTTCTAAACCACTTATCAAAAATAAGGTGACAGGGTGAACTTTATCCCAGGTGTCAGAGGGCAAATGATAGGGTACACACTGTAGAGGCTCCCATTCAACTCGGAGCACCTAGTACATCACCAAACACTTCACTAGGTACTCTTACTAGTACTAGGTTGGACCCCCTTTTGCTCCCAAACTCTAGAGGCTATTTGAGTACAGTGAACTCCTTGCCATGTTTCTTCCAACCAACCATCCATTCCAGTTCCAGAAACTAGCTGAGATGATTTGAACTTTGTGACATGCTGTCAAGCAGCCATCAGAAGATGGGCACATTATAGTCATAAAAAAATGGAAATGGTTATCAATAACGCTTAACGCAATGTGTATTCAGAGATACACTAATATTCTACATACCTTGGTTGTAATGAGCGGTCATGCAGTTCAATTCCATTCAATTGATATAGCGCCAAAGCACAAAACCTGTTTCCTCAAGGTGCTGTTGCCTACAATAATACAGGGAAACCCCCAACAGTCAGATGCCCCCTATGAGCAAGCGCTTTAGTGGCAAGTGGGAAGGGAAAAACTCCCTTTTGACACCTCCGGTGGAACCAGGCTCAGGCAGGGGCGGCTATATGCCTCGACCAGTTAGGGTGAGCGGACGACGACAGGCCAGAGATTAATAGTAACTAATGACTAAATGCAGAGTGGTGTATAAACCATATTCTTTATCAAAAAGAAAAGTTTTAAGCCTAATCTTGAAAGTAGAGAAAGTGTCTGTCTCTGGAAGCTGATGCTACAGAAGAGGGGTCTGATTTTAGTTTTATAGATTAATATCCTAGAAACCACAAGTAAACCAGTAGTCTGAGAGCAAAGTGCTCTATTGGGGTGATGTGGTACTACAACGTCTTTAAGATAAGATGGCGCTTGACTATTCAAGACTTTCTATGTGATGAGAAGGATTTTGAGTTAGAGTCTGGGAGCCAATGAAGAGAAGCCAGCAATTTCTGTTGTCTTCCCATCAGCTCGAAACAGTCTGCTTGTTGTCCTCTGACCTCTGGCATCAACAAGGCATTTTCTCCCAGAGAACTGTCACTCACTGGATAGTTTCTCTTTTTCAAGGCATACTCTGTAAATCTTAGAGATGGTTGTGTGTGAAAATCCCAGTAGATCAGAAGTTTCTGAAATACTCAGAACAGCCAGATTGGCAACAACAGCCATTACATAAAGTCACTTAAATATTTCTTCCCCATTGTGAAACTTCAGCAGGTCATCTTGACCATGTCTATATACCTAAGTGCATTGAGTTGCTACTGCCTGTTTTGCTGATTAGATATTAGCATTAATATGCTTCTAATAGTAGAAGACAGTGATGCGTGACATCATATGTATAGCTCCATTTGCAATGAATTTTTGAGCATGATGAAAAGCATTAGCTGAGAAAAGTTCAATAAAAATACACATTTTTAACATAAGCACAGGATAAAGAAACATCATCATAATGAGACAGTCGTTTTTGCTGTGGATTCATCTACTTACTAATAGTTGCCCACAGAAAAACAAAACCAAAAAACCCAAAACAAAGCACATAACTAGAGACATCACAATGCTTCTCTATCAATTAGTGTATAAAACAGTACAGGTATTGATAACATTCATGAATAGAAATGACTTTGGAAAAATACCAAAAATCCTATTCAAGTCCTACTTCCTGAATTATCCAGTGATTAATTTATTTGAATTAAAAAAACGACAACAACAAAGGAACAGACATTACAGGCCATTAATATTTTACAACCATTAATGCCTGCTTTGGAAGAACCAAATGGTATGAGTAGTGATAAGGACATTAGGTCTAAGTCTGTTATATGAAATGTTCAATGCACTTGACTTCATTTCACTGAATGTCTGACCAGCTGCACGGCCTTGCATGCTTCATGTCAGGGAGATGTATGTGTGTACCGATGTAAATAGGGTTAATATAGTGCAGGGGCACTGCTAATTGGGTTAGCAAAGATTCCATTACAGCTACCACACTGACAGAGCCAGCTTGCTATCGATCAAATGGGTGAATGAAGGGGACAAACAGCAGGTGCTTTAATTAAACAAGTCCCAGCACATGAAAAAAAAACCCCACCAGACTGTATCCACACACAATTGTGTGTCTTTACACTGGAACAAACTGCACCATATATATATATGGTGCAGTTTGTTCCATATTGTAATATATATATATATTAGTAGTGGTAGCAAATAACTAAATAAATATGGATTTGTGTATGTGTTTGCATGAAAAAGTGTGCATGAGTGAGAAAAGACAAACCGCATGGGACCTAAGCGCTCTTTCATGTGGAGGTGAATACATAAATAATAAAATTAAATCATCAAAAACAGCCCAAAATAGTCCCAGCCCTTCTTTCAATAATATACGCACTGTATTACATGTTCTACATTCGCTGGAGTTACATTAGTCTGCACCAATCCTGAAATTAAATTATCTATAAATAGAAATGTCAAAATGATTATTTATTTATTTATTTTTAAATTAAAATGACCTAAGGATAGCGATAGGAGGCTTTCTGATTAGAAATGTCATTTTGCAATAAAATGTAAAAGAACTATTGTCAGTAATGCCTTGTTTATCTTCAGGCTTTGATGTGCTGCTTGCTTCCATAGCTACTCATTATCTGATGGTAGCTAGGTGCAATCTGCAAGGTGTCGGGGGAGCAGAGTACTAAATAAAGATATTTTCAAGGTTTTCAGACACCAAGAAATCTCAACCCCAGTTGTGTCACTTTACTTCCTCGCTTAGCACAATGTGCTGCCTCCTTAAATAGCTCAGTGTTTCTCTGAAGCCAGGGACTTGACTTAACACCAAGATAGACAGATAGGGGAGCGTGCAGCAAAAAAGGAAAAAAGTAAAAGAGACGTCAGTGCACAAAAAAACCACACCATCCCCGCTGTGACAGGCGCACAAACCCACTGCTAGATCTCAAGTTTCATTTTGTGTGATCCTGCCATGTACTATGTGATAGGCAGATACATAAATTCTAGCTTCTTAGGTTTTAAATCAGATGTATGGACATAATTGTGACAGGATACTCATCCTGTCCTGTGTCAAAAGTTTTTTTGTGGCCATTACTACATGATTGAAAACCTGAACTGGCCTCAGGGAGAAAGTGCAAGTAAAAGACTCTGACGTGAGCTCTTGTAGAAGGAGATACCTCTGAATCCTGAAAGTTGTGGAGTGCCAAAAACCATTATTTAAACGGATTAGCCCCCCTCTTGTTTATGTTTTGATTTTGCTGTGAACTATTCTTTAAAGCCGAAGGCAGCCTCTGGAGTGGAGTTCAGATGATGTGATCTCTCTTTCCACAAGCCACTCTTATTAAGCAGCCACACTAAAAGCCTGAGGATTCTCTTACTAAACCAATCAATAAAGGATCTGTCTTGCCATGGTCCCCGGAGCCCTCGGCTCCACCCTTCATTCTTCCTCCGGCTTTCACTGTCCCCCACAGGCTCACTCATTCATAATAAGCACAGGGTGAAGCTAACGCTACTGTGCATGCGTGTGCATGTGTGTGCATGCGTGTGCATGTGTGACAGATCTGGTACCCGATGTGCCGCTATCTAAACCCTCAGGAGGTGAAACGGGTGAAAACAGTCCTCTGAGGCGGAGCTGAGGAGCAAACCGCCTGTTAATGAATAAATAAACAGGGAAGTCAGCATGAGTGCTCCACTGTCACCGTGTTCTCTGAGTGCAGAGGCTGATCTTCCATCGCTAACACCTGTGTGACTGTCAGAGGAATCAATAAACAGCTACTGTTGCAAAGGTGAACTCGCCCACTAGTGCACACTGTGCTCCCACTGTCTGCGTCTTTAACAGAAAGAGACTTTTACGGCAGTGGAACACCTCACATTCAAATCAATGCCATGAGTGTGAGTTGCCAATGAGATATGTGCATACGACAAAAGTGGAAGTACAGAGACAGATGGCTGGTATAAAAGCACCAAATCTAATGCATTCAATGGGAAGATATAGCTACACTCAAAAGACATTAAAAAACTTTTAACTTATTTCCTCTTGTACAATTTCTGCTGATGTCCACTCACAAACGGATATTCATTGCAATCAGTAAACACTTGAAAACGTCTCCAATAACTAACTCCATGTATGTTTGCTAGTTGGTGGTAGCAAATGTGACTTATTTGCCGCCTAAGCCAATCTAGAGGTCTCTCGCACAGATGCCAAAATTAAGCTCAAGTAAAACATCTGATGAAACACATCTGTAACTACATAGACGATGGCTTTAGCTCAGCCTAAATTTGATCAGGGAAAATACTTATACGACACTCTCTTTCTAGAACTAGTATTTTTTTTGTTATATACAGCACTACAAAACATGAGGCATGCTAAAGAAAAGCACCCCACCCTCACTAATGAGATCAAGAAGATATGCTCTGTTTGTGAAGTATAAGCACTTCTCCACCCACAAGAAGTCAGAAACTCTTTAACTTTAAGAATGAAAAACTCTCCTCCCTCTTTAATCAGCATGGAAACAGGGTACTTGTTGTACTGTAGCTTTAAGGCTTTTTCAATGTGGCCCCAAACATTCAGAGGAGCAACACTGCAGACAGCAGAACACTGTCGGGAGTGCTAAAAAAAGTCGAGCCAAGTCAAATTTCCTTAGGCAAATCAAACTAAAGAGATTCACTTTTTATTTAAAAACAGGAACTTTGCACACTACACACTTTGGGACTGCACAAATGTCGCAAATGTTAAATTGGTTCATGCACAAAAAGGGAACATTTGTGCAAGACATCACATGCAGCTATTTATTTATTTATTACTGACATTGGATGGTTACTCAAAATTTTGGTCACAACAGCTGAAGAGATTTTGCTGCAACCCCTGGACATGCTTTTAAACACATGTATCATTTGAGACGCACCAAATTTTCTAAATTATAAGAAAGAAAGAAAAAGTCTGAATACAGAGTGTTTATCAGAAATCACCTCTACTTAGGTCATTTTAGAAGTCTCAAAGACTCATTTAGTGATCTGACTACTCTTCTAGAAAATATCCACCTTCTCAAGTTGCACCTATAATGCATCATAGAGTTATGAATTCTGGGGATTCACATTGTGCAAAATGAGAAAGTAGTTTACGTTGCGTTAACTTGTTTGTTTTTTTTTTCCCCAAGAAAAAAAAATGTCTCAGTCACTCATGACTCAAGTACAAAGTAGAGCAAAAGTGGCACCTACACACGTCTGGCACTCTGAAGAGAAAGGACTTTGGTGATGATTGGGATGGGGACAAATGATGTAACCCGATATGGCACTTCTTTGCATGTGATACAGTTGTCTGGTCTACACCAGTGCCAAATATTTTAATACCAGTTTTTTTAAACCATTAAGAGGCTCTGAGTGGATTCCCAAATTTGATTTTCTGGAATTACTACTTCATCAGTTCTTGTGGTGGAGCTTACCAATGAGAGATGACGAAGAAACTCACAAGGGACATTTCACAGACAGCAGGACAAAATGACTCAGAGAGCCTAATATTTAAAAAATATATTAATATTCTTCATTCATGGCACTTTTTTTAAACATTCACACCACAATACAATAAACCAAAAAAACTTACCAGTTTTTACCTTTATTGTTATTTGTTTATTCCCTCATTTTCACAGATTCGACCTACTGTAAATAACTGTGCTGCTTTGTAACACGTATGAAAAAATTGTATGGTTGCATTATCATTATTGTGGGTAGTTTATCGTGTTTATATTGAAACATGAGCTAAGTTATGAGTTAACTTGTGGTTCCCACAACGGGGATGAAAAGCGACTAAGGGAAAAAACCAACACACACGTGCTTTCTGTTTGCCTTCATGCAGCCCTACCAACGAAATAATGGACCACATGCAGTGGCAATACTGAGCATGAGTTAAAGGTGGAAGGAATATTTCCTCAAAGCATGATTTGACAGCTATGCCTGCTGTTGAGAGGGTTTCAGACTTTATAAAACCAGCTATTAGGAGATTTAATGCAAGACGATTCCTGTCTACTACAGTCTTCTTTGCCTAAATAAACTGACATGTAAAAACTGCAGCATTTTACTACAGAAGGGTCATTTTCTTCAGATTTTAATCAGATTACTGGATGAGGTTGGTTACTTCAAGAAATAATACTGAATAAAATAAAGCCCAAATGCTGGCTCAAGGTTCAGAAGAGAAGAATAACTTATCTAAGGTCAAGTTCAGCAGAAGACGCTGTAGTACATTACTTACATGTAATATTAAAGCTAAAATGTTCTAAGTAAATTATTTCATGTAGTTGGATTATAAGTGCATTACAAATAGACATAATTGGGACTTAAAAGCATAACTATGTAAATCACTGCCTTTTCTTTACTTTATTTATTGTTTGTGCTTGTTTTCAGGGACATTATGCTGTAGTGCCGCTGAGACATGAATCAATACTTACTGTATGAATTACTGAGCTCAGACTCTAATGGCAAGCTTTTGCCACGCTAAGCCTGAAATATATTTAGTACACAGCAAGACAATGGACGCTAAACTTTCCATGCACTCGACAATTAGTCGGGAGGATCCTGCTTAATTGTTGGTTAATTGCGTGAAGTGATGACTCAGGGGATGAGCCGTGGTAACCATTTCTGAGGTTGTTTTTTTTTAATGGAAAATATAGTGAAAATGATGAAGGCTAACAAAACTGGGTTGTTTTTTTTGTTTTTGTTTTTTTAATTAAGAGAATAGTAAGAGAAGTGCTGTGCAATCACTGTATTTGTCTGTGGTATGGTAATTTTATCTGATATGAATTTGATAGAATGCACATTATATATATTTATTTAATACACTATTCTTAAATGACACAGAAATTGAGAAAATGCATTAATTCATTTATTCTTTCTTTCTTTCTTATTCCTTGGCCACTGCAATGCCATTTACTGCCTTATACAACAGAATTAATAATTTAGAGCATTTTATGCAGAGAGTAACTTTTGGTGCCCTTTGGTAACAGATCCATGGCACTAATGCTGGGTGGCAGGCCAGTTTGAAGCCCTGCACTACAAGTCAAGGCTAGGGCACATCTGTCTGGCTGACTGGCCAATCTACAGCCCCTCGATCCCTGAGCTATTAGGCACACAGCTGACATGCGTGCATGTGTATGCACATGCACACTTTGAGGATTCATGGACCATTAACGCTGTGATCTGTAAAGTTACCATCACGTTTAACAAGCAAACCAAAAGCCACTGACAATGACTTACATTTTCAAAGCTCTCAACAACTACGTGCTGCCGCGGTTCTCTGTCACAGAGATTATAACGAAAAGGAAAAAAAGGAATAAAAAAAGAAAGAATAAAGAATACTGATTGGAAAACTCTGTAACAGCAAATCATAAACCCAAAAAGTAATCTGCTTTGTAAAGTCAGTTGTGTTGTTGCATTGCTACAAGCACAGTTTGCAACTGCAAAGTGTTGGTTTCACGAAACACTTCAGAGAGTGCAATCTGGATGAGTCAGTACTGCTGCAGCTTGAAGAAGAGAGTTGATCAGCTAACATCAGTTAGCTAATAAAGTTAGCAGTTGTTGGATTTCGGATCAGTGTAATCAGCTTTCTAAGCGTTTTTTAGCTTCTTTAGCTCGTCAGTCTCACATTTGTCAGATTATGAGTCAATCCATTTCATGGATGTGCAACATGCACACAACGGTCAGTGGCACACTCACAACCACACACCAACATTTCGCCAGTGTGTGTGGCTGTTAGCAAGTTCTTCGCTGTGAGTGAGGAAGACACAAATTTTACCAAAGTAATCTGCAGAGGAACAACAACCACCATGTCCCTAACAACGAACCTAAAGAGACACTTAAATCACCTTCCCCTTTGTCTCTTATGATTAAAAAGTTGATTTTTATTCTGCATGCAGTCAGTTGTAGTTATTGTAAAGAAAATCTAAACTGACAAAAGTTAGCCTTGGCAAATCACACTTACAGGAAAAATACAAACAAACAACGAAGGAGAGAAGTTGAAATTGGACAAGAAAATTGCACTTGGTTCAAATGTATTTTAAAAAGGAAGATTTTTATGGCTTTTCTTGTAACTTACTCAAAGTCATGCCAACATATCCCTCTTTTTATAATGTATACATAACTAAATGGTAGTTTGCATGATTTTAAAAAAATGCATTTTTAAAAGAGAGCATGATACTGTGAGTGGGATCAGAAGGATATCTGCTAAAAGCTAGCATGTAGGCACACATTAGTGTGTGGGGAAGACTATAAATGAAAGACTACAACTGTTGTATAATTGTTTTCATGAATATTATGAGTCAGTATGATTGTGCGAGAAGAAAAATGACAGTGAATAGGCACTTTACATCTGTGTCAGTGTGCAGAGCATTTATTTGAAACAGGGGGTAGTTTCTCTGAACAGAGAAGCTGTGGAGATTCTCAGTTTCTGATTGGCTTGCAGCCTTTTTGGAAAGAAATCGAGTCTTCCAGCTATCTTTACGTTTCAGAAAGGATTTAAATCTAACCTCAGAAGAACTTAAAAATTCACTAAGTTTAAGTTGTTCACCAAGAATAGCAACATTTATACAAAGATGATTTTTCTCTTCCAGTACAGTCTTACAATATCTCTTTTTTATGCACGCTAATTTACCTGGCTAGCAGTTACGTGAGCATTAAGTAAGTTTAAGGTCGTGCTTGTGCAACATATCAGACTGATCTCACAGTGTGACAAAACAGCCTGACTATAGGAGCAAATAAATACATGTAAGAGTGACTAATACTACCTTTATGGCACACTGACTGCATCTATATGACATAAAATGCTGCATTTTAAGTTTGTAGTATTGGGTGCCTGTTGACAGATCACTGATAAAGATGCAGTGCATGATAGAGAGAAGTGTTTGTACTTTTTTTTTTAAACACTTCTAAATATGATACAGTCCTTTACATAATCACCTTTATGACATAAATTTTACTCAAATACAGTTAAACACTCATAAAAATGTGATTTAACACGACAAATGGATTTGACTGCAAATAAATAAATGTGTTGTAGAGAATAGCAGCGTATGTAATTATGACAAAGTGCTAAAAACTATGATTGTGGGTAATATATGTGAAGTATAATTGTGCTGTGTGTGAGAACAGGTCTGATTTACGACCTAAGCAGCCACTCATAAATATTATTCCTGAGGCACACGTCTGCATGTGTGTTTATTAAAGAGGGTGTAAATGTTTCATATGTCGAAGTGCAAGGAAAACGGAAAGAGAAGAAACGCCGTGGTGCAGGTGTGCAAGAGAACCAGTGAGACTTCTTTTTCCCCCCTATTTCATTTTTTTTTCCATTTCTCTGAGATGAAGGTGGGAAGGGATGATGGGATGTAGGTTGGATGAAAGAGAAGGGAGGAGGAAGGAGCGCTCCAGTCCTGTCGCCTTGGGTGCATCAGCAGCAGGAATTGTTCTCTGCCCTGTGGGGGCCATCTGACTGTTCTGTCACCCTCAACAGAAGGCTGACTCTGCCTTAACGTGCTCGGCCCCGCGCTCGCAGTTCGACAAGCTTGATGTTTAATACATACAGAGGAAGAATATTGAAAATGCCTCAGGAGAAATGCAGCACACAGGCTGAGAGGGAGAGAGGTTTTTTTTGGTCAGTTTGTAGAACAACCAAGAATAGTGGGGCTCCTGTACAAAGCATGCGTGGGCAGGCTGCAAAATATAATTGCTGAAAATTCGGACCAAAGCCGAAACTCCAAAGCAAATTGGAAATCTATTACTAGCAAGAGTTAAGCACCTCTCAAAAACAATGCACTTGTAGTAAGGGGGGGAGACTTCTTTATCGTGGTGATTGTGTAATGCACTGACATATCTGCGGCAGGAAATATACGTCACACTCATGCATGATGCTTTAGTCAAAATAACAGGCCGTGAATTTAACACGTAAGCTGAAAAGCCTCTCTCTTGTCTGTAATCAGGGCGAGCATGGTGAAATTCAGGGCATCACTCCTCAATAACGCAGGAGAACGGGCCTCAGGGGTGACCCTCCTGCTTAAGTCAACACAATGGGTGTAATGAGGTGAAATACACACACACACACAGAGGAGATGGGAACCCTTATTGCATAGTTAAGTACGATTCATTCATCTACATGCACTGAGCCTGCTGCAGAAGTTCTGCTCACACCCACACATTTAGCAGCACAGCAAGGATTTCACTCTTATTACAGGTTACTGAGTGAATCGGATTTTATGAAATGATGTCATTTCTAACTGGCGAGTCTATATTAAACACACCACGTGTCTCAACGGGCCCAACCTGTATTTTGAGTAAAAAGAAAAAGAAAAAAAAAGAGCCCAAATGCTACGACTGAATTGTGATAATCCAACTTTAAGCTGATCTGGAAAGCCACTGGTTCTTTTTGACAAGCCTGCATCTCCTCGGCGCTTAATAGTCAGCGAGTTCATCAGTTCTGAGTCCATAATTAATCAGCCCGAGCGTGTGAGCAGGACTGGTGCCTTTCTCTTAACATCACGTACAGCAACCCACGCCCTCTGGGCCATCAGTGGATTAATGATAAGTGCCTGTGATAGGAGAGCCCCTCACAAAGGCTTTATTAATTAGCCCAACACCGACGCTGTGGCCGCAGTGTGCAACACGTACCCTCTAATCAAAACTTTAAAGGGGCACGATCGACCTCCCAATCACCCGCACGAGATCAAACCCCTGACGCCTGCGTGCGTTAAGTTGCCGCTGAAAGTGCACCATTTCCAAATGAGAAGGGCAACTTTCACACGTCGCTGAAGACGCGATTATGCGCGCTTTACAAAGACGCCCGTAAATCATTGATCAGACAGGTGGGATCGAGTAGTGGCTACGGCATAATTCAGAGGTAAGGAGGGACACTGTCCAAAACTGCACAGATGTCGCTAAAGTGGAAGCAAAAACGAAAATGACAGAGACCAGATGCATCGTACTCACTCGCCCCCGGTGCGTTAGAGGAGCATCCCGGTATCTCACGGCCAGCTTTTCAGATGAGTTCTCCTGGGACAGCGCGCCTTGATCCTCACTATCATTCTTTGCAAGGCTCCAGCCTCCTCACAGCATCCCTTTACTCTTCTTCTTTTGCATTACAAAAGAAAAAAATACAACGAAGAAAAGCAAACCCGTTGCATACCAAATAAAATTCTCCTTCAGGTGTTGTTTCGGGGTTGCTGTCGTCCGTCTCTCGGTGTGCAGGGCAGAAGTGACAGAAGCGGATTCCTATTTGAGGGGATGCTGACGCGCAACCGGAGGGGCTCGCCTCCTGTCTTTTTCATCTGGCTCCATCAGCAGCCCTCGGTTGGGCAGCACCATGTGACTGAAAACAGCGTCAAACACACGCGGTGACACGCTTACTTCCCGTTACCGCACTTCAAAATAAAACCCTATGGCTATAGTTTTGGGAAAAGGAAACAGAAGAATCCAATTAATAGTAAACTAGAGATCACCAAGATAGTAGATTAAATTTAAATTAACCGTGCAAAATAAATAAATGTTATTAGAAAGAATAAAGCAAAGTTGACATTTATGAACGTTCATCAAAGCATAATACCTGACAAATTCATTCAAATAAAAATCAAATTAAACAATGCTTTTATTTGTATATAAAATATTATTTAAATACATTCACAGCTACGTGTTAAGTTACCAAAAACATGCATCCCACATTTGATCTAACAATAAGATATAGTAAAAAGAAAAAGAAAATTAGGAAGAAATAAGTGGAGGGAATATATTCCTTTGTTGCAGTTTGTTCTTTTAAAATACAACAAACAATGTGCATCACATATCAGATAATCAATAAATATTAATGTAGACTGTATTAATGCCTTTAAGAAACAGCTGTTTTTAATACCACACAATAGAGAGGCCTTTATAGTCCCAATCTTGGCAGAAAGTTGTTAGTAGTTTCAAAATAAAGACAAGATTTGACATGGTGATCTGGAGATTTTGCACGTTTTTCTCCTTAAAATGTCTTTTTAGTTCCTCCTTCTTCTTCTTTTCTTCTCCTAAACTGTTCTGGTGTATCTCTGGTGGGGCTGATATATCTCTCTAGCACTATCTGGCGTTGATTTAGTATAGATTCAAGTTCATTTCTTCTCTGGTTAGGAAAACTTTCTGCTTTCCCAGCCCCCTCTCAGGTCTAATTAACATGAAATATATTACTTTTACTTTGAAGGGGTTCCTCCTTCCCTCTTTTCCGGCTTGAATCTGTATTGACGCACCTGTGAAGGCACCCGTTCAATTAAGACTGACCTCATAGAGAGTGCCTCCAAGCGACCGCAGCTAGAGTAACACTGACTTCTCAAAAATGATCCTGAGGAGAAATATTCTTTTCCGAAGTATTGCCAGTTATTGACATGTTCCTCATAGTAGCCTCTGCATTCATTCTTAATCGAGTTCTGAACTTTTTTTTAATGGCAAACAAAAAAAAGGGGGAAAAATCCGATGAGACTGCGCCTCCATCGTCACATGCAGTGTATAACGTTAAACTTTTATGAGCATAGGCCTAAATAAAGAAAACATTCATATGCGTGTTGGAAAGCCGGCGGTGGCTGTAATTTGCAGCTGTGCAAGCTAGTTCTTGTTGACAAATGTCCCATAGAGCTGAAAGGAGCAGCTCATTTTGCTTTTGATTTAAGGTTAGGTTGTAATGTATTTCAGTTGCACCACTGCAAAAATATCCGGTGTTGTTTTTGTTACCCCCCCATGCTGACATATTCATTTCTGCCTGAATAATGACATCATTTGTGAGCCTTTGGTGTGAGCAAACTACTGTTGCAACAACAATAATTTTGGGGAACTGAAGTCTTTCTGGCTGCTATGTATTGAATTTCTTTTGCTCTCGTGTCTCAGAAATGATGAATAGGCAAGCGATAAATGTGAAACAGACTTCTGTTGAGTGCATGCTGCAGGACAAAATCCTCATTGGTGTGTTTGAGCGCCAAAAACCTGTGAGAAAAGAATAAGCGAGGAGAAAAGAGGGAAAGAAAGAGAAGTAAAAGCGACAGGCTTAGACGCTTTTTCAAAGACAGACAGGCCTTGTCCTTTTGAGATCTTTTCCTATTGTTGTCCACTGTGGGCCAGACTCTTGGGTCTCCTCCACAATGCAGGTCCCCTCAGAGCAGTGCACCACTGGCTCTCCTGTCACTTCACATTAGTGTCTTCATGGAGAACAGCAGCCCCGGAGGGCCACACTTGTCATGAAAGAAGTACTCTGGATACACACCCACTCACACACACACACTCACACATTATGCAGACTGTGAATATAGGAGGTGTCAGGCAAAATGAGAACACAAGGAGAACCTCCATCAAGGCTTCTAACAGAACTTTAACAGTGACCTTATTTAAGCCTCATGCTTGCCTCTCTGTCTCCCTCCCTCCCACCCAACCAGCAACCCAAATACACACAAGCACAGATTTATGGCACACATTCAAAAGCCATGTTCTCACGAGAAATGCAGCCGAGGAATAAATACGCTTCACGTATGTCTTGCACTTACAGGCTTGATGTGTAACAGTGAAACATGCCATCTGGTACAAATAAACAGAGCAATCACTAGTACGCCACCAAGAAAACACCTTTATTCAATAAAATATGACAAGATAAAGAATATTTAGAATATACTATTCCATTAAAAAACAAAAACAACCCCCCCCCCCCCCCCAAAAAAAAAAACAACAACAAAACACCAAGA
>VUQR01004562.1:112946-125693 GCA_015108515.1 Hemichromis elongatus
GTGCTTTCTCCTTTTTTTTTTTTTTTTTTTTTTTGTGGTCCATGCCTGTAACTTTGCACGTCTCCACATGAGAAGATGGGGAGGTTCCAGAACATAATCACCACCAGTGCAGATGGCAATGACAGCCTTATCTTGAATATATTAGTCCTGACTGGAGGGTGGCATGGTTGGCATTGGTTAGCACTGTTGCCTCATAGGAAGGTCCTGGGTTTGAATCCAGACTGAGGGCTTTCTGTGTCTGCAGTGGTTCTCTCCCCTGGTTCCCTCGTAGTTCAAAAACATCCATGCATAATTCTAAATTGACTGCAGGTGTGAGTCTCTGTGTGTTTGCCCTGTGACAGATTGGTGACAACTTCACGATGTACCCTACCTCTCACCCTGTGACAGCTGGCTTAGTCCTCCACTCGCAACCCTGATTCAGACAAGCTGACTGGAATGTGTTTTTAATATACATCTGTCTGTGATGACATGTTTAACAAGTCAAAGCAACTAGGTGATGACCTTTTTCATTTTTGACCGTCATGATATTAGTCAGTGATGTGAGTTTATAATATGAGTGTTTGTCAGAAAATCCATCTCCTTTGTCCCTTTTTGCCCTTTATACAACTATTCGCGATTTTAATGTCTTCAGTTTACTAGACCATTAATTATGTTCTTAGAGAGAAAGCCGTGGACTGGGAAAATGTGACCGTGCACATATGCCCATCCATGCAGAGGCTTGTGCTGGTGTGCCTGTGTGTGTGTTCCACATCAATGATATTGCAATATTAAGCTATAATGGAGATAGAACTAGAACTATTTGCAAGCCCATTTCTCTCTTTCCATTCCAGTGGTTCCAGTGGTGTCATTTGTTATAGTGTGGCATCGAATAAATTGCTTGGGGAGCACCACAGCTGGGATGACTATCTTGACAGATCATACTCAATTGAATGGCTGCAATGCATATTCATCCCACTCAGATTTCCCCCCACAGTTTTTGGCAGCCTGTCCTTGTTTTACAAGCAGCTGATGACTTCACGGATGTTTTTGCTCTAATTGTGTTTTGTGATCAAATGGTTGGACAGCACGGATGCACACAGCGTAACTTACGCTACGGTGGATGAAAGATTACGAGTGATGGTATTATGATGAAAAGAGCAACATTACTGACTCAATTATGGAAAGTAGAGCTGGAGGGTGCAAACTGCTGACAGCTGTTTGCTGTTCTTGACTGCATATTTTTGATGAGAATTTCCTCTGTCGCTGCTAAATTGCCTACTTGTTAACTGGGGCGAAACCTAAACAGCTCTTTGTTAAATCTGGGACATGATGAAGCAGAAGAGCAGCGACGATTGGCTGGTTTAAGCTGCTCCCATTCTTAACTTTTTCTTCCATCCCATCTATTGTTGGTGTGTTTGGGTTTTAGCCACCACTTTATTCCTGTGATGCTTTTCTTTTGTCATCTCCCTAGAAGATGTTGTTGCTTTATATTTTTGCACATTAACATTTTTTATGTGATTTTTTTCTTTCGAAGATGCAATAAGATTCATTCTGCTGTAATTTTTCATATTTTCAAGAACAGCAGGCATACCCACTGAACTAACATTAAACCTCTGGTCTGAGGCTAAACTCATAAGTGCTACTACATTCACCTGAACGATGATGTAGTAAAGTCTCATTTAATCTCTAATTATGTGAGTATTGCTGTCCCTGGTTATCTTAAAAATGTTATCTGAAGGAGGAGAAAGAGGAAGACATATTGAGCAAGACAGCCGTTTACCAGAAACGAGAAGGGTTTCTGGTGTCACAGTGTACACATTTGGGTCATTTCTCAGAGGAACATGTTAATCACCGAGTCATCTTCATGAAGAATCTGTGCTAATTCTTCTCAGTGCTGGCCATTTGTTTCCAGGTGTATTATTCCATTCTCTATGGCTGCATAGAGAAAAGGTTAACTATAAAAATATTACCTTACTTCTAACTAAAGATTTGCCGGGAACCTTTGGATGGGCTCAGTACATTTCCACCACGGGGAGCAAGGTCTTAGTTAAGTTCTGAGGAAGTTATTTTTAGGAATGTCCTGAATACTGTTTTTTTAGGCTCTGGGGCTTCAGTAGTAATCACCGGGAAATTTTCAGAGATTAGATAGGTGGCTTTAACACTGCAGTTTTGCATTCCTGCCCACTTCAAAACCAGAGAAATAAAGGCATGTAGAAAACTGACCTTCTATGCCTATTGATGAAAGTCTCCCACATTTGTTGCTTTTTCATTGAGACAGAAGGTGTTCTTGCTGCGCATACACTGATTTAAATACATCATAGATTGACATTATAGATTGGCTGTCTCATCAAAATGATGTTTAATGTCCATTTAAAGATTTCTAAGAGTGGATGTAATTATTTTAAAGCAAAGCACAGCGAACTCAAAATAAAAGATGTACAGGGTGAAGAAACTTCATAGCAGATGGAGAAATAGAAGTGGGACAAGTTTTACCCATAACGAGGTCAGTGGACAGACAGGGTAAGGACTCAGTGGGTCTCAGCGTGAACGTATGCTATGAAGACAAGCTTGATTCACTTGAACTGATTAAGCTCAATTACCTGAGCTGATTGTTGCCTCCAGTCCAGAAGATGTTTAGAGAGAGAGAGAGAGAGAGAGAGAGAGAGAGAGAGCACAGCAACACAGGGCAGAATCCAAAAAGTTTAAAGCGGTTTGTCACAGTTCAGAGGGAGAGTTAGTTCAAAGCTCTGGCTTTTGTCACATTTCTTTCAGGAGGGGCGGATTTACGTGCTCCCAGTAGCACTGACAGATTAGCCTGTTATTAGAAGTAAGAACACTTACGGTTTTACATATTTCATCTTAAATAAGGTTGGTTATTTTTTATATACTTGAAATAGCTTCTTCTTCTTTAAAAAGAGATGCCCCCAGCACCTCTCTTCCTGTCTGTTTAGCACTGCCACTTAAAGCAATTGATATTTAAAGGCACTAGCTGCTGTGTGTTTCAATGTGCAGGCCATATTTCAAACAGTGAAGAAGAAAGTGGCTTATGAAGGCACCCTACCTCTTAATCCTTGTCTCAGCTCTGCTAGACTAGGCACGACCAAGGGCTATCTATCTGTCCAACTCTCCATGTGCCCAATCAAAGCCACACACACACACACACACAGACTGAGATTGGCACCATTAGTTACACTGCTACACAAGGACCAGGCAGTCACCAGAGTATAATAACTTTACCCAGGCAAGAGGTGAAAAATTGGATTGTAGAAAGTTTTTGAGAAGTACTTTACTGCCTGCTGGGAGTCACAGAATAAAAGACAAGTCAGAGCGAAAAAAAATCAGCCAGCCTCTGATTCATGGTTTGTCCCTGTTCTTTATTTAGTCTCAGAGTAAAGCATTTTAGTAGTTACCTCTAGTAACAGCAGTTTTGTCCCACTTCATTTAAGCTCTGTGTCTTCTTGGATCCACTGAGGTTTATTCGCATATTGACACACTGACCCAAGATGTGTGTGATGTTTCTGTGATCCACCTGTCTCTCAGTTCCTCCAGAAATTCACAAGAAAAAAAATAACACTTGAAAATGACACTTTGGATAAAATGTGCAGCAGAAAAGTTTTCTAATTTGCTGTCTTGTCCAGACCCCTTAGACTTGTATCCCCTCGGGGGTAACACATTTCAACACCCAAATTGGCAGCCCGTTTAACAGGTCCATGCAATAAGTCATATTTCAGTTACTTTTATATTAGGTGTGGAAAATCAACAAAATTAGAAGAGACAAGCATGAATCTGGACTGGCTGGACTTTTTATAGTCTGTCATGCTTTGCACTGACTTTGTTTCTATTCCCAGTTACTTTCAGCAGGCAGGAAAGTGCCAGTTAGAGGGCAAGACACACATGAAACATTAGTGCCTGTTTGAATATTGCATACAAATTGGCCCTGTGAGTCTCATTTTATCCGGCTTGCTCTCAATGAGTAGTGTGTTTCTATGTAAGTAAAATCAGCTATTAAAGCCAATGAGATAAGAAAACGGGAGATGGCCGAATAAGTAGGAGTTGTCTTTAATTTACCCCTCATATCTCCTGGCTCGCCTGAGTGTTGTCCTTCAGTCTGACAGTGTGAGTCAGAGTTATACGCTTGAACACAGAGGAGGCTGACTCATGCAGCCTGAAGTCATAAAGAATGGACACACACACACACACACACAAACATAGCCTGATGACACATCTAGTAACATGTTATTAGAGGACATTTCACAAAGGACAAACACAGAAAGAGAAACACTGATGTGATCTCTGGTATCTGCAGGCTAAGGTGGGAAGCTGTGGAAATGAGAGGGTCACCAGTCACCTCTATCTTCTAGCTCGGGGTGAAAATCACACCTAACACCTCACCAGAAATCTGTCCTACTTTCTGGATATCTCGAACTCACGGCAACACAGTTTGAGTTAATAACCGTAAACAACTGTCAAGACAGCGCGGCACATGTTTCGGTCTCTTTCTAAAACCCCGGTTGGATGCGCAGTCAGAGCCGCTGCTTTTCATTCATTTCAGCCACTTATCTTGAGCACACATTCGTGTATTAATTAGCTCTCAAACGATGCAGATCAAACGTTTTTTTTTTCATCTCTCATACAAGTTCACTCTGATCCCCCAGAACACTCTTATGTTTGGCTTGCTTCCTTCTTTCCTTCTTTCGTGGCACATTTAAAAGGTGGCGGTGATTGAAATGTCTTGGGGATTTGATATTCTCTAGTTTCATATTGGAGAAAGTGGGGTTTATATTGTTGGGCTGCGTTCTTTATTGCTCTGTTTGTGTTTGCTCATATATGCGTACCTCTAGAGACTGAGTATATTTACTAGCTAAGTGAGAGACTGAGGTCTGTGTTCCTAATTTGGTAGTGCATGGCCAAGTAATTGACAGCTTTAAATAGATATTAAAAAGCAGAGAAGAGAGAGAACTCAGAATGGACAGTAGTGGAAGTGTGAGGAGTGCTTGTTGCATCCTGCTGCTGTACCCATCCCATAATTGGCAGTTATTTATAGTGGGAGGAGTGGTATGTGTGGCCAACATGCTTCTCCACATATACACACCCAAAACCAAAATGCACACTAAGAGTTTCCGTCACCCAAGAGGGAGTCATTTGTGCTTGCGAGAGGTCAGTGGGAGGCTTTTACGGGCTGTTATGTAGTCGGCTCAATATTCCTGGAAGAGCATTGGTATCTTTTGATCAAATTCCACCCCACTCTCCAGTAACCCGCTCCCTTTGAATTGTGGGCTAATTGTGCTATATAGCTTTTGTGTGTTTGTGTGTGTATGTGTGTGTATGTCTGGGGGGTGGGCAAAGGCCTTTCTGTCCTTGATTGATTGTTGTCATCTTGGTGTATTATTGAGTTAGCAGCTTGCGTGATAGGGTAACTGCAGCTTCTCAGAGGAGAGGACACACACCCACGCACACACACTCACACACTCACATGTGCCTCATGCCTATATGATCTTTAATTCAATGACTGGTGGAAATAATTCAGGGACAGGGTCTATGGCTGTGTGTAATAAATACATCATGGGATCTGAATTATGTTTGTTGGATGCATGGGGTTTATGCTTATTAACTAGACTTCTTTCCCATGCCGGGACAGCAGTCAGATAACATATGTGCTGAGGACAGTGTGTGTGTGTGTGTGTGTGTGTGTGTGTGTGTGTGTGGGTGTGCGTGCGTGTGTGTGTAGGTGTGTGTGTGTATGTGTATTTTCAGTTTTTATATTAGGAATATTTTGGGGAAAAAAATCAGTGTCTGGTAAAGAATTATAAGGAAACAGGTTAGCATATTCACTGGCGTTACATTGCAAAATGGATGTCATGAACAAGAGATGGCCATGCACTGAAGGACACTCTGCTTTGTTGTCTATTTCACTCTAAATGAAACTGTATTTTACATCATGAACATCATATTGTGCTAAATAAGGAGAGAGACTGAAAGGTTTAATGCATGTTTACTAAGACCATAAATTACATCAGCACTGAGGTATTTTTTCCATGGACTTCTATATAATCAGACTTCCTTCTAAGGCCAAAGGAATTGACCTCTGTTAGTCATTAGAAAAAAATGCAGTTTTAAGGCAATTTCTGTTTGGTGCCGCTTTTCAAACCCTTTTATATGTAAAAGATAATTACAGCCTGTTTCAGTTCTAAGAATTTAGTATTAGGACACAATAACAAAAAATCAGCAGCTCTTAAAATTGGATAAATAAAACCTCAGATGAACAATAAAACATGACAAAACCTGACAAACAAATTAACAGAAGCAGTCAGTGAAAAACTAAGTATCTTCTCAATGCTTCTATAGGAATTAAGAGGGTAAGTAGCAGCCAGATGCTGCTAATTAAATGCACTTGATTCAGTGATCATCAGCAAGCGTGAGCGTCTCTATAGAAGGAGAAGTTTTGGGATTTTGCTTTTTTGGAGCATTCGACTGTCTGTTAACATGATACCAAGCAGAAAAGACATCAGTAATGATCTTACAGATACAATTGCTGCTGCCCGTCAATCTAGGAAGCGTTAACAGGCCATTTCCAGACAATTTCAAGTCCATCGTTTTACAGAGAGAAAGAAGTGTGTGTCCCAGCAAATCCAAAGATCAGAGTGTAAGACCAGGAGCAACAATTCTGACTCTACAGACCTCAGTTAGCGTGTGAAATGTTGAAGGTTATGACAGTACAATTACTGTTAATTAATTACTAAAATCACAACAAAACAAATTGGCATGTTACAAATATGGGAAAAACCACTCACTGACCAAATATGCTTTGTTTGGAAGGAGAAAGAATCTTATCTCTAAAAAGAACATGGCTTAGGTTTGCAAAGTTTCATGTGAACAAACAACATTTGAAACAATGTCCTTTGGATAGTCTAGACCAAAGTGGAGAAGGATGTTTGGACATAATATACATCACCACATCTGGAAAACCAAACATAGCACATCAGGATTCTGACTTATTTTGCAGCCACAGGACTTGGGAACCTTGCAGTCATTGAGTTGATCACTAACTCTTCTGTTTACCATTTGTTTGACAGCTAAAGCAACAGGACAATTATCCAAACCACGACAGAAAATCTACAACAGACTGTGTGAAAAAGAAAAGATTCAAGGTGTTGTAATGGCTACATTAAAAGTCCAGACCTCAACTTGACTGAAATGCCGTTGGACCTTAAGAGAGCTGTGCAGAAATAAATGTCTGCAAACCTGAACTGAACTGAAGCGATGTTGTAAAGAATTGTGGGCAAATATTCATCCACAATGATATTAGAGACTGATAAAGTCATACAGATACATAAACTTATCGCTATTAAACGCCATTCTACAAGCTGCTGAATCATAGGGTGTACTTTTTCCACACTGCTTCTGCATTTTTGCATAGCTAAAAAATGACACAGACATTTATTATGTCTTGTTCATATGATTTCATATTTAAATAACAAGCTTAAACCTGGTTTTATTGTGTTTTTATTTTATGTTGTTATACATAAAACTTTAGAAATGAAAGATGGTAGACTTGACTGTAGTCTGTGCTCTCTGAACCGACAGACATGCTAAGTTTTAATGAAGAAAATGTTTAAAATTACCTCATGACTTTCCTCATCATTCAGTACACTCAAATAAGACCCTGGGGCTATTTTCACTTATCTAGCCAAAGAGAATAAAAGCTGGTTAATAGAATTTGATCTCTTTTTTTTCCCACGAGGATTAGCGGACAACATTTTTGGAAGCTGTTCTTCCCGTTATTTCTTTTCTTCTCCACCCCCCCACATTTCACTCCCCCACTTAGATAATTATTTTGAGATCAAGGGTTCTTGGGGAGTTCGGAGTAACGTATAACTAGATGAAAAATATGAGAAGTCAATTTGTTCTTATTTCAGATTTTCTTGCAACAGTAATAAAGCTCAGTTGTAACCTCAGGGAGAATCCTGGCAAAAAAAAAAATAGCATAAGTAACCGAGAGCAGAACAAATGTAAAGTGAATACTGGATAAACACACCAGAGCAAAAAGTTTTGCAATCCTAACTTCCTCTTAACAGAAAGGACAAGAGAAATGGGAGAAAAAGAAAAAATGTATAACAAAATGTCAGGCTTTCCCTGTGGAGCTAAGGAAGGCTGACAGGGAGAAAGGATATACCTCACACCACCATGCAATGGACTAATATACAGGGTATCATTAAGCAGCTAAAGAGTGCAAGATACCTCAAAGCCCAGCTCCTTAAATACTGTGTGTTCATCAGCCTGGAGCACGAGGCTGGATAACTAGAGCGGATATCCATCCATCATTTCACCATTACACAATCAATTATGGATTTAAAAAAGCTGCTTTTTAGAAAGTCATCTGTATCAACTTTAAGAGCTTGTTTTAAAAAGCTCCTTTAAAGCCACAAACAGTACATGTTTGCTTGTCTTCCATTAAGTTTATTATTAAAATTTAAAGTTTATTATTGATCGGCCTAAGGTAACTCATTAAGATCATTGATCTGGCTTAAAACTGGGTCTCTTACATGTTTCATTGTAGCCAGTGTGATGCAGGAATAGGACTTGATTCTTATTAACCTTCTGTCATGTCTTTACAAAATGGGGAGGGATTAATTCAGATATTTATCCACACGTGCATCTAAAAGTCATAGCTGAGTTATAACTCCAATAATGGCGCCTGGGTCAAGCCGGCAAACACTTCAAACAAATCAGCCTATAGCTGCTTCTAATCTTTGCTGATGTCTTTGTGCATCAGTTTTATTTAGCTCTCTAACGTGAACCAGAGCTGGCCAGAAGATCTATAACTCCTGATTTTATTCATTCCCTCCAGGCTTTCTCAATTCTGGGGATAGACAGAAGTTATCAGGAGAGTTGTGGGGGCTCAGTCGTCTTGCATTAGCATGTGTTGTTTGCGATTTTTCTCTTTATCCTTTCCTATCTCTCATAGTTTATACCATGTATTTCCCCAGCATTCTCCCGATTTGTCTCAGTTTTCCAGCCAACTTTTCTTGCCTGTTGTCCTAATTTCATGTGCGTGAAAAGCGTTATCTGTCGATTGTGGAGATATTCGTTGACTTTGGCATGGTAAGGCTTGATGCAGTTCACTCACCTCTCCCTTTTGTCACTTCACACCATGCCTGTGGACTTATTCCCCTCGTTCATTTTTAATTATCACTCAGTGTTTGATCTTCTCCCTCCCCTGTCACAATGTCTCATTGAGTTTCTAGTAACATTTCCATTACATCAAGGAGCGCAGCCACCGTGGTGTATAGCGAGTGGTGTGTGTGTGTGTGTGTGTGTGTGTGCGTGCTTGATGATTTCTTCCTATCTTTGAGGCAGCAACAAGATTTCTCCCTCTCTCATCCATCTTCAAGCGCTTGGCTGTAAATGACATGTCAGCACACAACGAAACACATCATTGCTTGAGACACACACACGCAAACACTGGGAATGAAGTGGAATTGGATTGGCAATGGAATTTTAATTAAGCGGTTTGCACCCTCTCCCTGTATTTTCCACCAAATGGCATGCTAATTGCGTTGATGCAAATAGGGTCTGCTAGTCTTGAAAGTTCAGCTTACTTTGTTTTGTGTTTTTTCATGTCACAAAATACTGCACAGAAAGATCAGGGCTGCAGGGAAAGGAATAAAGAAATAAAAAAGAAATAAAGCAGCAACCAAAGAAAGACATTGTACTAGAACAAATCTTTGCAAATCTTTGTGTAAATGTAACTAGCCTTAAAGCATTATTGATGCAGGATTAAGAATGATCAGCCTCTACTGGGAAAACTGGGAAATTTCCCCCTTTTTTTTAAATTGTGGATGGTTTTACTTTTCTTGTGTGTGTGAACATATTCATGCATGTGCATGTTTGCATGTTGTTTCTAAGCTCACTGCAGTGGTATTATTAAGGAAGGCCCTCACCTCCCATAAAGTTCCCAGAGCATTCTCATTCCTGGCAGGCGTTGGCAGAAAGGTTGGAAATAGTGATCTAGTCCGTGGCTCAACAGGGGTTGAATCAATAAATCTGTCATTGTTTATTTTCTAAAACTTCTGCCCCCCCACCACCCCACCCTGGGTGCTTCCATCGTTTGAGGCTAAACACTCAAGCTGTTCATGTCAAGTGGCTCAGTATGGATTGTTGGCCAGTTCCTTTGAGGGAGACGCATGTTGTCTTCAATAAACTAAGAGCAGCACAGGCTTGTAGTGTTTATCTTGATTCTTTCCTATTATTAATTATTGCCTCTTGGTGTTTTTGTATGTTTCCCCATTTCCCTTTTCCGGATTTATTTAACCAGGTTTCATTTCTTTCAGTTCCCTGCAGCCTTGAGAAAGACAGTTTTCTTTCACTGCACGTTAACCTGACTTTCTTCTTCTTCTCACCCTTTAGGTGTTGGCTTTAGAAAGACAGGTCTTTGACTTCCTTGGTTACCAGTGGGCCCCCATCCTTTCGAACTTCTTCCACATCATCATCGTTATCCTTGGCCTCTTTGGCACTATCCAGTACCGGCCACGCTACATTGTAGTGGTAAGTGCACATAAATAAATCACATCTGTCTTGCAGTTCAGATGAAACTCTGTACAGTCTCTCATATAATCCTATTTCTTGTGGGGTTTTTTTTTTCTTAAGTAGTGTCGCATCACTTCGCATTTGCTCTCTGTCTGTGCATGTACTGTAGCTCGGACATGTTGTTGCTTTTCAATTGTGCTGCACTCTTTTGTGCATTGTGCGACACCTTTAAATCACTCTAATCCCTTGGTAATTAGGCCTAATTAAAGGGGGTGGGATCTTGAGGGGGATGGTGGGCCACTAAGGAGCTCATCAGATTTACACACGGCTTCAAGTCTGGGGACAGAGAAGGTCGTTCTTTAAAGCGCAGTGGAATGCATATGCAGCTTGTTCATTACTTTGGCAGAAAGCACCAATACAAGGCTTTATAAATGCACTTTTACGCACTTCAGTTTTTATTTGACAACATAACATTCATCTAGCGCATTAAAAGCCTATTCTGAGCAGCATTAGTGGAAGCACAGATGGTGATGTTAATGACAGGAAAAGACTGGAGGAGTGTGCAACAGATACAGAGAACAGAATAAATAAAGAGAGGCAGGGGAGGATAGACAGAAGCCACGCAGGATAAAACGAAGACACAGAGGAAGCAGGAATTGAAGGGAGGGGAGGAAGAAGGAAAAGTTTCAGCCATTGTCTATTGTCAAATGGAAAATGGAAGAGTGCAAGCTAAGCGGTTTCAGGATCTAACACGTACATTTTTACAGGGTCGCAGATTTGCCCTTTACTCGTTCGCTGACATTTTAAACACACAGTTCATCATGAGTCAGAGGATTTGACAATCTTCACTGTGATGAGTCTGTCAGTGAATACCGCTCAGTAGCACTCTATAACTGTCAACAGTTGGCTGTCTAAGCATACAATTTTAGAAATGGTTTAGTTTTGAGCTTCACTCAGCCCTTAAAAACCTGCAGCCCCCTTAGGGCTCCGATAGACTTGCTGAACTTACTGGCATCTTGAAAGAAAAAAAAAAAGAGGTCTTCCATAAAAAATCCTGTGTGTATAGTGTCTGCATGTGTATAGAGCCATGTAGGTTTGAAAGACCAGTGGCCACAACCTTTGTTTACCACCTTATTCATCCCGCCTGCCATTTATTTTCAAGCTGTCATATTGTCTTCTATTTTTCCTGCAGCTAAACCGTTTTTTATTCCCCTCCAGTACACGGTATGGGCCGCAGTCTGGGTAGCCTGGAACGTCTTCATCATCTGTTTTTACCTGGAAGTAGGAGGCCTGTCCAAGGTGAGACTGTCAAAATTCCAGCTCGCTGTTTTCTAAGGATTTTCCTTCATGCATCTTCAGTAGCACTGTTTGTACTTGAGATAAATCTTTGTAAAGTCATGTATGTACACATGCAGGTGTAAGGAAACATTCCTACTTTTTTACATTAATTGTTAAATAATGCCATTTGTAAGAAGTAGCCCAAATACTTTCTGAGTTCTCAATACAATACAATACAATACAATACAAACTTTATTTATAGAGCACATTTAAAAACCAGCGGTATACCAAAGTGCTTTACATGAAAGACATGTAAAGCACATAAGTATTATAAGGCCTCAGCAAAGTATCAAATATACTCACAGGTCATTGGCACTAATACACAAGGGTAGTATAAAATGCATATCAAGTAAAAACATAGTAAAAGCACAAGCCATAAAAGAAGAAAAGAAAAATAGCATAAGTCTAAGAGTCAGGTATGAGCATTAACAAGCAGGAAAAGCGAGATTAAACAAATAGGTTTTTAACCGTGATTTAAAAGATTGGATAGAATCAGACGCCCGGATCGCAATCGGAATGTTATTCCACAACTCTGGTGCAGCCAGGGCAAACGCCCGGTCACCACTAGACTTCAGCTGAGATCTAGGCTGCACCAAGAGTAACTGAGTAGATGATCTTAATGCTCTGGCAGGAACATACGATTTAAGGAGTTCGCTAAGGTAGCTCGGTGCTGTGTTGTTGGTAATTTTAAACGTAAGCAGCAGTATTTTAAATTGGATGCGGTATTTAATGGGTAGCCAATGCAGGTCAGCTAGAACAGGGGTGATACAGGCAAACTTCCCAGTTCTGGTCAGAATGCGTGCCGCAGCATTTTGGACTGTCTGCAGTCTATGAAGAAGGGCAGAATGAAGACCGAAATACAGTGAATTGCAGTAATCCAGCCTAGAGGTCACAAAGGCGTGA
>VUQR01004565.1:4438-18914 GCA_015108515.1 Hemichromis elongatus
AAAACAGAAGTGAAATCGTACTCCACAACCATTGTTTTCCTTTTTAATCACTTGTATAAATAAAAAAAACCTCTCTCTCACAGTGTGAGTACTTTACTGTGCGCCGGAGGTACTTTTACTTTAACTGTTGTTTATTTACTTTAGAGTGGACTACTTTTATTCCTCATAGTCCTCTACCCATCCAAAGTTTTAAGTGGCATTACTGGTGCGTTCAAGGGCACGTCCTTATTTTTGTGGATCCTGCCCTCTGCCGTCAGAACAAGACAGTTACATATGCATGACTTTCTTGCTGTCCCGGTGATGTCATAGTGAAGAGACTGATGAGAAAAGTATTGATTGTAGCAGAAGCACAAACACAACTCATAGCAGAGTGGAAATAGAGCCATCTGCAGCTGATCCTGTGATGAAACATATTTATCCAGAAGCTGGCTATCTCTCCAGACATCTTGTTGGATGATTCTGCCTCTTTCTTTGGGAAGTCATGTTAAGGCGAGCATATTTGAAAGTACCCTGTACCACTAACATTACAACACCAAGCAAAGCAATATTTCCGAATATTTCCTCCAGATATTCTTTCAGAGGCGGGGGGGGTGCTTCAAAGCCATTGTTGCACATGTTTTGGGGCGTTTTGTTTTTTTTCTTCTTCTTTTTTTAAAATTTGCCAATTTATTCTTTACCCCCAAAACAAAGAGCTACTCTGTTCTAGTTCAGCCTCTTCACACTTCACTTAGCTTGGTGCCTTTCTGAAGAATTACCCTGCAACTGTGCCTAAACCCAAGGCACAAGTCTTTGCTTTTTGCAAGATACGTGTTTTACTGTGGCACAAGTGCAACTCGGTTATTTTGCATAGACAAACACAGCTCTCACAACCCTGTGTTGTGTGATAAACAAAGGCCACAGTATGAACGCACAAGTGTTCACTCAGCCAGGTGCTATTCTGAGCAGCACAGCTACCTGACTCAGTGGTTTGTTAAAAGCTTCTTTGCCCATGGCCCGGTTTGTACCTTTGTTGCCTATTGAGCCATTAGTGGTGCATTATGGCTAAGACCATGGCTGTTTGGACAATAGTTTTAAGTAGAAACAAAACCTCTACACAGTTTGGGTGCATTCCACAAACTTCTGTCACGTTTAAATGATGAAATAAGAAGTGATGATCAAGTGGTTTATGAGAGAAAAGACAGGAGAAAGGAAGTAAGGCTTTTAAATTCAAATAAGTTTTATTTTTAAGTTATAATATACTCAAATTTCATTCATCACTGTGTGGAAATGCATACATCTGAGCTTCTGTAAAACATTGCAGAAATAAAATAATAATAATATTTATAAGGATAGTATAAAAACAGCTTCAGTAGGTTTTAAAGGCTTGTAGGTCCTGAGACTGTTCACCTTACCAAGCTGATGAAAAACAACACATTGTGCTCACACTACCAGCATTCATGTCATTTAAACTAATAATAATAATAATGATAATAAAAATAATAAATTCAATGTTAAACCAAAACACACACAAGAAATTTAACTTCCGGACATTTGACGTGACCGTCACATACACGAAGAACTGACAAATGTCACAGTGCCTTTATTTTCTGCTACTTCCTTAAAAAAACGAGTGAGATGACATTCCCAAGCGAATATTTTTTTCTGAGTTAGTAATTCATTTTTGGCAATAAAATTGAGTGCATATTCTTTACATAATTTCTCAGAGTACGGCTGAGATTTATTTCAACCACAGTGAATTCTTTAGAAAAAAATGCATTTTTATATTGCACACAAAGGTTATGTTGATTTAGTCTTCTGCAGCACACTGTGTCGTGTCCTGCAGGACCAATGTAATCCAGCGGGACTTCTTATACAACACAAGGAAACAGTTGTCACATTGCATAGAAGCGACAGTGTGCCCACTGTCATTTACCGCGTAAGAGGAATAATGACAGCAGGAACGGGTGTTGACTGTGCAAGTTGTGCTGCAGAAACAATTCTCCACAAGTTCAACAAAAAAAAAAAAAAAGAAGAAGAAAAAAAACCCCCCCAGAAAGTAGAGAGTGTGAAAAACAGCAAGGACAACACCGCAGGATATAGAGTAGCAGTCTAGCACCACTAATTGCTTTCCCTTTACAGCTGTATTGGACCCAATTAAATTGTGTCAAATACGGGACTGCAGTTGCGAAAATGACCTCGCCGGTGGTGCCACTGGGAAACTTGTTGTTAAATGTTAAAAATACCAAAATAATTTCTGCCAGATACAAACACAGAACATACAGACAGCTGTGCTGGAAAGCCAGATTTCTGAACGTAAATCATACATTAAAACAGCAAAAACACTCTTTGAGCCTTAAAGGAAAAAATTCTGCTTTTAATTTAATTAATAATTTAATTTTACAAATCAACTAAAAATCCCAAAACAGCCTACGCCTCTGGACTTACGGTACATAACGCATCAACTTATAATCACAAGGTGAGCGCAAACGTCCAGAATCTTAGATGCTAGTATTGAGTCGCTAAGGCTATCATTTAAAAAAAAAAAGAAAAAGAAAAAACCCCAGTGATACTACGAGGCCAAAAGCATAACATGTGCCTTTAAATTAGAAGACAGAGTCTAGCTGTTTTGCAGCTACTCAGCAGAGTAATGAGGGGTATCTGATGAGCATGGTTATATTAACAAACATGCACTTCATTATGCCGTTTCACCTCTCATTATTCTGCTTTACCTCCTTGAAATAAATGAGCAAGATTTTATTGTAAGATACTTGAAGCGCTCCTTGTGAGCAGTTGTTTACCAGCTGATCTGCTGAATTATAGTGACAGGTTACTCACACTTCTTCTGCCCTCTGGCAAAGACAAAGCGCAAATGACATCCCACTTCGAGCATCACAGAAAAGATATTTCTGAACTGATTAGGCACTAATTGCAAGCTAAAACGGCACAAGGTGATGACGTAAACTGATTCTTGTGCCGACAAAGAAATCCGAGTAGTCTATTGCACCCCACTTCTTTTTCATATTCATGTGTATTTGCACAGTCATCTGACAGCATCTCAGGACAAGTTGCTAGTTACCGAGCCGCTCTATTAAGGAAAGCTTTCCTACACAAGGCACTTTTAATGTTGCACAGTGCACAGCGAGAGGTTGGGCTGCAAAGTTGAATGCACAGGGAGGACATACAAGTGGTCCAGTGACTAGCACTAGGAGTGCTAACCAACATGACACCCTGCTGAGAAATCCCTGAGAAAATAGTACAGCATGACAATGTTGGAATTTATTGTATTATTTGTAGTGACTAACTGTTTTAAAGTGCTTTTCTTGATTTTGTGGTTAACCTACATTTTCTTTTGTTGTCATTGTCGATGACAGGGTGATCATAGTCGTATTCTTGGTGTGAATAGATTCAAACATTCTTTTTTCTGAGTAAAACCATAATAAAATCAAATTTGCACACTTTTAGTATAACACGGTATTCATGTTAAAGTAAAAGGGGGGGGTAAATGGGTTGTGGTTTTTATTGTATTTATACTGTGTAAATATACGCACAGGTTCCAGGGATCAGCATACAGTTTTGAGGAGAGGTCTTTTTTTCTTGTTTCTTAAAAAAAAAAAAAAACACCCATTAATTAAAATAAATAAATACAACCATTAAATTGCACAGGTTGACTCTTAGAATCAAAGTGTATAGATGCACTGAATTAATTTCTCAATGCATCACAAGCTAATACAGCCCCATATTAGATCGGGTCTTATCTATTTCTACTTTTAACTCTATAAAGAGCTTAAACTTCAACTCAGGTTTGCATATAAATAACAAGTAAAATACGAAGTGTATTAAAAAGAAAAAAAAAATTAACAGTAATCAATAGTTAAACTGATGATACGCCTGCTCATCAGCTCCTACGGGAACTCCTATACCACTTCCTAAGTGCTACTCCGCTGGTGCTCACGACTACGCACAGCGCCCCGCCGAGGCTCCACCATGTCGGTGCGCGATTAAAGAAAATGAACTGAAAGATGAACGCCAGCACCACATCCACAGTTCTCATCAGGGCTACGGGTCCGGCCTTCTCAATCTGCAGGGCCTTTATGAGGAAGGTCTGGCCAGCGATACCCAGGATGGCGATCAACATCAGCATCCAGCGGTCTTTGCCGCAGAATGGGATTTTCCATTCACCCAGGACGGATACGGTGATGATGCACTCGATTAACCCGATGACAGCATAGTACCACACGGAGATGTAGTAGTGGACGCTCTTGCCCAGCTTGCGAAGAATAACAAATGTACACGCAGCTCCAATTGCTCCTATTCATAAATTAACCAGTGAGAGAGACACAGAATGAATAAATCAATAAGAACCACTTTAGACTTGAAGGACAGCTAAAATGTATTTGCTGATGTATCATAGGAGGCCCCAGTATTTACAAGCTGTTGTCATGAGCCACCCATCACTGCTTTACATTTTGCTAGATGAACTGGAAACAGATGCAGTGATTTATTTAAATGTGGAAAAGAAGCCTGTACAATGCTTAATGAGCTTGAAAGTCAATATTTGGTATGACCACCTTTATTCTTTAACACAGCTTGAACTCTCTTAGGTAAGCGTTCTTGTGTAATTTGGCAAACCTTTTCACCCTTTAACTGAGTGTCAGTAAACAGTAGATGGATAATCTTAAGGTCCACATACATCTCTTAGATCTTATGTCAAGTCTTTGCCGATTTTGTCCTATTTCATTAGGACATGACTTTCAGATACTGTTCATCTTATCTGCCACATATTCATTTGTCCTCCATTCATTCTGCACTCCACCCTCTCATCCAACTGTGGTTCAGTTCTCCTGGTTGCCATGGTCAACTTGACCATAAGGGCAAACAAAATCCTCAGTAGTGCATGTGTAAATGTTTGGATAAATCATATCACCTGCAAATGCAGCAATGGTCCCCTTGATGTGGTTCGCGTAGTCGCCTTCAATGCCGTGAACATTCTCGCCAAAGAGAAATGGCGGCCGGGCGATGAGGATGACTCCGGTGAGGGTAAAAACAGTGAAAACACAGTCCCAGATTGTACATTTCTCCTTCAGGAAGATCCAAGCCAAGAGGGAGGTAAAGACTGGATTACTGGAGGCATGGTTCAATGACAGAAAGAGTTAAACAGGAAAAAAAAGAAAGAAAGAAAGCATGCAAAAAGTGTAAATTTAGCTGACGAATTCAAAGAGGATGGAATGCATCTGTAGTGTTAGTGTTATCTGAAGTGATCTGTAATAAATGAGCTTTGAAGCAGCTCTCACCTGAACATGATAACAGTGGCATCTGCCAGCGGCATCACCTGAACTGCATAGAAGAGCAGGATCATGGCATTGGAACCAAGGAAACCCCGAAGCATCAAAAATAAACGTTTATCTCTGGGACCAAGGAAACCTGTCCTGGAGGAGCAGAGATATGAGGATGATGGATGAAGGGATGGCTGAATGGAAGGATGACTACAATGACTGATACAGGAAGTAATAAACTGAAATTTCAGGGAGGGACGGATGGATAAAATGCAAGTACCGTAGGGAGTTAACGGATGACAAATTAGTGGATGGCTAAGGAAAATGATACATTTAGGTAATGTGGGAATGACAGTGATGGATTCATGAGTGGATGCTGCTGAAAACAGGGTGGAGAGGCAGATCTGTAAGTGATAAATCAAAGTGAAAATGTATGTAGAGGATGAACAGAAGGATGGGTGAGAAGGTTCAATGCCTTTTTAAAGTTATAATTCTCAGTATTAAAGGAATCAAACCAAGCAAGAGGAATAAATTGACAGGGGGAAAAAAAAATAATTCAAGTCAATACAATTTTATTTATATAGCGCCAAATCACAACAACAGTCGCCGAAAGGCACTTTATATTGTAAGGTAGACCCTACAATAATACATACAGAGAAAAACTCAACAATCACATGACCCCCTATGAGCAAGCACTCTGGTGAAAGTGGGAAGGAAAAACTTCCTTTTAACAGGAAGAATCCTCCAGCAGAATCATGTGACCGGATGGAGTGAAAGGAGGAAGACAGGACAAAAGACAGGCTGTGGAAGAGAGCCACAGATTAATAACAAGTATGGGCACAAGCTATATTTATTCTTCCCCCAAAGGGAGGGAGTATTTAATCGGTTCTGTTTGTTTGTCTGTCTGTTTGTTAGTAGTCTAGGGTCCACAGTTTTCAAGATACCATTTTCAAATGTAGTCTAATGACAGACGCCAATGACAGCGCGAGATGAATTCACTTAGGCCAAAAATCGGGGCACGGTCAAGGTAATGTCAAATGCGAAAAAAATCTGTTTAATTATTATTTTGTTTGGCTGTGTGCATATGTATGTGTAAATATTGCACCTCAAGTGGTTTATTTAACATACTTGCCTATACTTAAGCTCAGATTATGAACTAGGGAGTTAATTTTAGGTGGCATATAACGATTCAAAACCTTTTCCCACATTGAATTTAAATTGCACATTTTCCCATCAACAATAGTGAGGGGAACAAAACAAATCTCTAACAATATTTTGAAAACCTCATGTTTGGACAGTGAAGACAGGACATGCGCCTGTAAACCTGGTGAAAGGAGATGAAATGCCAGATAAAGTATAGGTGAGGATATGCACCATCTCACTGACTTCATCCTCTTATAATCCACTCCCACCAAGAAGATTGTTTGTTTGAAAAAAAATTGTGTTGCCATTGGCTTAATTATGTCATATATTGTACAGCGTGTGTAAATCTTAAACCAGGCATTGTTCTTACTTGTAGTAGATGAGTAATGGTGCGACAAACAGCATCTGAAAGAAGCATCGTATGGCACTGATCTCAATAGCATGAATTCCCTCTATGGTTTTTACCAAGAGAGTAATGATGGAGAAGAAAACTGTGGCCAGGAAACCATAGAACAAGCCAAGACCTGGGCATCTATTTGGTTTCTCTGGGCCTGTGGAAAAAGAGAAAGGAAGGCGTAAGTTTAAGTAAGTCTTAAGCGACGAGAATGTAAGAAAGCAGCTCTAAGAAGAGAATCACTTACACTTTTAATTATAAAAACATATTGTGTTGCTCTTGATACAGCACTCCATATTGGATGGGGAAGTGAGGAGCAGAATATGTTATTGAACCCCATGTGGTCTGGGTAATTCAACTGCAAAGACCACAAACAAAAGATAGATATGCCAAATTGTGGGCTGTAGTGTTTGCAAACCCTGACTGTGAAACAACTGATATGTGTGCAGGGATAGACTTTCAGCCCTAGGTTAAACAAGGATTTTTCTTTGCACTCAGCAGTCCGCTCGCTTTCTAAACTTTGTACCAAGCCACAGGCGAAGAAGAAGATCGGCAATGTTTAGTCACAGTAGAGCAGTGCTGTAAGACTTGTTGTCATAGAATACTGTACCCATAGCAGTATAGCAGGATTCTTATTTTATTTTTACTAAATTACAGTTTAATGACCTAATTTGACTCAACATCTGTAAAGACTTAAGTGTGCAGCTGGACCAGCTGGGAGTTATATTTGATACCCTATAATGTTCCTAGCAAATATGTACCAGCTACAAAAGTAACCAAAAAGTAATAAACTAAAACTGGCATGGAAAGGCTCTGAGGAAATTTCTTACTTCCTTGTCAACTTCCAATATAAACCCCCTTCGTCCTTGTACAGGATTAAACTAGCGGGAAAACACGACCAATCCCTTTATAGGTTAAACTAGTCTTAAAGAATGCACATCAGCAGCCGTATGTATAAACCAAGTCCTGTTTAAAAGTGAGCACGTTTTCTGTTTTTTTTTTTTCTTTTGGAAAAGTGCACAGTCATGCATCGGTTTTATAGCATGATGGGAAATGTTAAGCTGGCTTATCAAACTGGGCCACCAGCTTCACCAGCCACTACTGGGCAGAAAGACTGTAAAGTGAACATAGTTTTAACATATTTTAGGTGTAATTTATTCAACATTATAGTTTTACTCTGAAATAAATAAAAATATAAAGGAGGTGGGCCTGTTTTAACAGATTTTTTTAAATTTTATAAAATCGCCCCCCCAGATATTTTATGTTGATATAATAAAAAATTGTGCGTAATCCAACGAGACTGTATCACAGCTTATAGGCTAATAGCATTCACGTGATATCGTCGTTATCACCGATACGTGACAGTTAATGATTGTATAACGTGGTGCTACGCAGGAAGTCACTGTTTGTGTATTACCACGTTATTTATCCACACGACGAAGTTTATCTAGAGGAGAAAGTCGTAAAAACGGGGGACGCTGACTACGTTATGCTAACCGTGAGTGCGTGCGCGTGCGTCTCTACCTTCTGGGGATGGGGGCTTGCTTCTGACGCAAAACGCCGGTGGGCACGACGACTTCTCCTCGCTGCAGCTTTCCAGTGAATTTCCACTTCCTCTCGCGCTCTCCAGTTTCTCATCACTATCATCATCTTCATTATAATCGCACGAAGCTGGGCCGTTGCTCCGCAGATGAATCCTCTCTGGTGCCCGGTCGTTAGTGCCAGGCTCTTGTCGGTCGTAGGCGCTGTTTTTGTTATGGCTGTCAACTTTGTAAAACGCCACCGTAACGTCGTCCTCTACGGATAAAGCCCGCTCGTGCGTGCAGTGGTTACAGTCTGCCATACTAAGATGCGACGGCTGAGCGGCAGCATACCTCAGTGAGAGTACCGTGCGACTTCCCCGATGTCCTGAGTGGCTGAGAAGACAAGGTTAATGACTAATCTTATCTCAGGGGTAGGTTACGAACGGCTGTAGGGTGTTCAGTTTACCCACAGGGGGGCAGAAGTGGACTCCAACCAAGTCTTCTAGGCAACTAAAATGTTCCCAAACGTTCACGCCCACTTCCATTCATGTAAACTTTTGCATATGGAGAGAGAGAGCGAAAGAGAGAGAGATCGCCAACCAGTGTAAAGTTTATGCCATAGCTGCCATAATAATAATAATAACAGCACTGGAAATGACCAAATCTGTGTTTCTGTAATGGTTAGTTCACCAGTATGCAGAACTGCTTTAAACAAAACTGTAAAAGTTCTATTTTAATGCTAAAATACAATTATTGTTGTTTTATGTTTGTATTTATTTTATTACGATAGATTATTGCAGTTAATTACTTGCATCCTTGAACAGAAAAATTAGTTTTAGTGTTTGTCATTCATTTCTGACTGTAAGCCTTACTTCACAATCACAATGAGATTTAATTTATTTTTAGCTTGAATTAATTATGACAATATTTTTATCAAGTAACACGAATTTTGCTCATTAATAGATTGGTATCCTTGTGAAAAGAGTAATGTTAAATCCTTTATTCCCACCACCATGCGGTGCCCCAATACAGTGTTCACCTCAGGACTGGATGCCATTGTGTTTATTTTTTTATTATTATTATTAAGTAAAAAAAATCAGCTGACTAAAAATCAAATTTAAAGACTAAATTCATTCAGTTTGCGAGTATATATGAACAAAAACAACACGAGAAGTAGCTTGCTGATTTAGTATTTTATTACCACTGTACATAAAAAAAGGAGAAAAGATTGCAAAGGGACATCTAATATTCTCTTTCCTTACTTAACTAGATAAAAGTGACACAAGTAAGTCTACAGCAGAAGTATCGTGTTACACCAAATCTTATTACTATATCTACACTAAAAAACGAAGCATCGAGTGTGGTCCCCTCTACATACAAAAGTAACATAATTTACACAATATTGTAAAAACGTAAACATTATTTATTTATTTATTTTGGCAAATTGTTGTCAGTGAAGTTTTTAATTGTCATCAAACTCCTTTTGTGTCAGAATAAGAGGCGCGCGTGAAAGCATAGGTAGCATGTGCGGCACAGTGGCTGGCTTTTCGTTGCGGAGTAAAGACAACAATGGCTTTGTCAACGAGGGAGAAAAGGGGGTAAGGTTGCAGTGAAAGAGAGACGGCTGGGCGACACAGTGGGATGCTTCTAGCGAGGCATTCATCAGAAATCAACGCCATGAATGTGTCGCGCTTACAGTCTTGCAACTGAGAGTGGAGAGGAAGCAGTTCTTTTTTTTCTTTTTTTCTTTTTTAAACTCAGTTTCTCACAGTGTTTAGCAGATTTGTCATTCCATTTATTGAAGCACTCGTCTCTAAGGGTGAAATAATTACAAGCTGCCAACTAGCTGCCATGGAAAGGACACAGTTCTCAGCAAGTAGTCCAATTTTTACCTGCATTTGGTTCATAGTAGTATTATTATGAAGCTCGGGTCTCAAATACTGACAAATTGCTCTATTGCTAAGTACGACACTACATCTATAATCATAGATTTAAAGGTGAAAAAGGGGGCTTTGTACATTTGTCAGATTGTCTGCACTCTGTGTGGTATCTGTCAAGCCTGTCAGTTGAATGGCTCATTTGACAGGATGAATGCTATATGCCTGGGCATTAGTATAGTAACCTGCAAACGAGACTAAGCTATACAAGCAAATAAATCTAGTACTTAAACACCTATTAGTATTGTAGGTTAATGTCCCATAGTCTATAATGTATTTTCCACTATTTACCTAAAATGCACAGTTTAATTAACGAAGACACAAAAATGTTCTCTCCCCTTTTCCAAAAATAAACAAAACAATAACAACAAAAAAAAGCATTTTGAGTTAAATAATAGATGAAGATCACTAACTTGACTGTTTCAAATGGAATATAAGGCATTTCCAAATATTAAGGGATTGAGATATAAATGCAGGGCAGGCAGAGCACTGCAGCCGATTACAAAATATGTATAATTTTAGCTACAAACTAATCTAAAGGGCCTCATTATTTTTTTAAAAATACCTCTGTTTTTGTTTGAGCAAAGGTGGAAATTGTTGGTTGACGAGGGCGACAATCTCGGGGGGAAAGGCATTTAGACGACGGGCCTAATTGCTCAGGTCGATCATGAGGTGCTCGTATATCTGAGTTTTTCCCTTGAAGCTGGATGCCAGCAGGAACACCCGGCCGTCAATGGAAACCAGAGAAAATCCCCGAGGCGCCTGGATACTCAGCTCCTGAGATGGGACAAACTGGCCCCTCTTGGTGTCCCATTGGTAGACCTGCGTCAGTGAGTAATCGCTGCCCAAGATGGCGTACTGCCAGTTGCCGGTGGAGACGGGCTGGAACACCATAGAGCCACGGGAAGGAAATGTCTGGACCTCTTTGAACATGGCACCGTCCCAGCGCATCACCTTGGAGTCCCCGATGAATCTTGTCAAGCATATAAACAGATCACCTTTGAAAAGGACAAAGATTTCAAGGGGCCGTTTAGTTTACACATTCAGCCACTAAACGGGGATCTGACACAGGGACGCTCACAAAAAAACAGATTATGTAATCCAAAATATAATTCATTGTTTGCTACAAATATTTATTCAGCTGTGGGAGACATTTCGAGCTACATTATTCATGCACATTCATTCATTTTACATTCACACATTGTGTGCTGTGATCTTGGGTTGTGTCTTCCCTGTCAGCTCGTACAGCAGAGCCGGGCTGATCTCAGCCTTATTCACTGTTTTGGGAGAAAGAAGAAGTGGATGCAGATGTTACTCTGGGAATGGTGCTATTTTTGGTTTTATGATAGATAAAGCTTTCTCTCAGTTTTTCTTTCAGCCCTAACTAGGCTAGCTGTTATTGCAAACCCATAATATTCTCATAATATTATGTATAGACCCCTGATTGCATGTTCAGAGAAGGCTGAGAGTCTCTCCTGGTAGGCAGAACACCTGGTGTACCACATTTCTCTCTGCTGAGAGGTCTGAGGTGAGGGGGAAACCATAAAGTTGGAATTGCAAATTAATTCCCTGTCATTTGTCTTTGGAGACCTTTGTCTAATATGCATACGAAAGCTGTTGTAAACCTCAAAAGAAAACTGCCTTCCTTGAATGAAGTTTTCCCTGACATCAGCTAATAGCCACTAATAGGTAACCAGTTTATATGAGAGAGAAACCCCCACCCTGCACTATCACAATGTTTTACAGTAATAAGGGCAGGGTTTATGGCAGTGACATTGCCTCTAATCGCCTTCAAAATAAATGCCGACGATATGCAGCAGGAAAATAAAGCGTAATAAATCAATGCTAAGAATGAGAGTCATAAATGTTTTTATTAACCACAGTAAAAAAAAAAAAAAAATGTTGAGTCCATTATTAAGCATGTGGGACACTAAACTAAATGGATGCAACTAAGAGGTTGCACAGTGTCTTTTTGCTTGCATGGTTCTCACCTTGGACTCGGAAGTGTTTGATGGAGAAGACGTCCTCCATGTCCGGTATGTCAGTCCTGCGGTCAAACTTTTTCTGGCTCCTGTTCCACTGGTACACGACGGGCCTCTGGGAGCTACTTGACAAAATCAGGTGGGGTTTGTTGGAGATCTCTAGATATTCTACATCTGTATCCCTGTACCAAGGGTGGAGCGACTGGTGGGAGTAAAATCCATTGCCGTTCCATTTGTACACCGTTGTGGAGCCCGCCTACAGGAAGAACATGTACAAAACATCAGCTCAAGCCAACTTTATTCAAAACTTGAACAAGCATTTTAATTAAGTACTCAATAGCGCTTTACAGCTGAAAACAATTATAGCTCAACAAGAAAAAAAAATAGGCACCAAACTTCAAATTTTGCATGAAGCCAAACACCAGTGTGCTTGTGTGTGTGCTTGTGTGCCTGACTTGTCCCCAAGCATATGTGAGAGCATATGTGAACATTTGGCAATACAAGCTAATCAGCAGGAGCAGACACAGACCGACATGCTGCAGAGAAGGACGCCCGGGGAAGGACTGGCTGACGTGGTGGGAAGAGTAGATTAGAGGATATTTATTCATACAGGGGCTGGACGCAGTAATAAGGACATGTCTACAGTACTGTTGTTGTTTTGAAGTCAAGTCAGTGGATGTCTGTAGGACATTTTAACGTCAGTTAAAACCAGTTGACCAAAGTTCTGTACAAGTTATACAGAATATACACTATATACAACGACTGCTAAATTAACAATAACTATACATCTAAACAAATAAAAGGAGTAAATAAGACTGTGTTTGGATAATAAAAAACAGGATACCCTGCTCAAGTAGATTTCAAAGCAAGCAAGAACAAAAAGGTTTTAAAAAGTGTTTTAAAATGATTGAGGGACTTGGCAGCTCCTAAGTAAAAAGGTAAGTTGTTCTAAAGATTGGGAGCCACCACTAAAAAGCGCCTCTGCTTTGAAGCAGGACTCTGGGAGAGTTCAAGAGGTGTTGGTTCAAAGCCCTCTGTGCTCCAGTAGGACTCTAAGGTTTCAAAAGTTCTGTAAAGTGAAGTAAAGTTAAAAACAAGTAATGCAATTTTAAATTGGATCCTGAAATGGATTAATTTAACAAAAATCTCCCGTTACTAGTGAAATGCAATTTTATGCCACCTGCCATGAAATACTTTAAGTTGCTTTTGAGTAACAGTGAAAGAAAACACAAAAGAGGTCCAACCTTAGAGCTGTCGGCGATGACAAAGAAAGACTCTCCGTCGATCATGAAGGTCTCGATGTCATTGGGCTTGCGAATTTTTAGGATGTCGATGTCCTGGATCTTGATGAACTTGCTGGCGGAGGTGTCGTGTTTGTAAATGTGTGAGCCCCCAAACAACTGGGCCACAATGACAAAGAGGTGGTTCTCAATTACCATGGGCTTGCAGACGACAGTTGAGGTACCTAATGAGTAAAAGAGAGGACAAAAATACACATTCAGTACATGCTCAGACCCTCCAGTACAAACAACTGTTTGTACTAGAATGTAAGAACAACTCATCCGATAAAGAGTGTCTAACAACAAATACTCAAAGAAACCTATACTTCCTTTTTTCAAGTAGATCTATCTAAGCCTTATAAAAAACATTTAATTAAGTAATGTAAAAGTACGTACTCTGTGGTTAAAAAACCCCCTCTGTTACTGATATAAATGTTATGTTATATGCATCACTGTTTGCAAATTGGAAGTTATCATCTTGATGTTCTCAAGAAAATAGCACAAACTGCTGCTAGGATCATATATATTTCTATATCCAGGCACTCCATTTATGGCCGGATGCAGAGGAAATTTTCTGCATTAGCAGTGATGCTTACTCTTATTATACTGCTGGCTTAAACGGGTAACTATTTTAAATGGTAACTAGTTATTACATTAATCAATCATATATACTCAACTGCAGTCACCTGAATAATTGTATTGTGAATTTCTAAAGAGAAGCCAACCTGACTGAAACCAATACAATTAATATAGGGTTTATTATACATTTACATACTACACATTGAGGTCATTTGAGGTGGGAATATTTACACATTCTCATATTGACATTTTAAAAAAAAACTCACTTTCAATGGTGTCATATGTTCTAAAGGTCATCTCCACGTGATCCCATTCTAAGAAGCTACACGTCCCAGCAAAAGGCTGGGCAAACACGACATACTGTTCATCACCGAGAGTGAAGGCAT
>VUQR01004566.1:4008-31417 GCA_015108515.1 Hemichromis elongatus
GGGGTAGAGAGGGGGGGGGGGGGGGGGGGGGGGGGTAGGGTTGAGATAAAAAGAAGGGTTGTAGAAGGTTAGCCTTCAATTAGCTAAGACAAGTCAAGTGTCAAGTGATGGCTTTTTAAGAAATGGTTTAACCCACAATATCTAGAGTCATGTGTAGTAAAGATACACAAAAGATGTAACACTACACTATTGCCTAAACTCTACTCCTCAGTGAGATCAGAGTTAAGGCAGCTGCTCTGCATTGTGTTGCTACATGGAATTGACAAACAATGAAAGACTTATATCCTTAATCTTATTTACAGCCCCTTCAGAAAGGCATCTACTATAATGGAACACCTTCCTCACTGCTGTGTAATCCAGCGCTTTAAATCCATTAATTTAAATTTCATTAAGAAAATGTCAGACAAAAGAGGGGTTTCGGGGGATACTGAAAAATTTTTAGTTTCCATTTTCGGAGTAGAAATGAGATATGCTTCATCCAAAGAAGGATGGATGCCGTCTATCCTAACAAGACCGGGAAATTTCCAGAATATCTATAAAGCCCACAAAATCTTTGGCGACAACTCAGATAGCCAGTAGTTTAAGGAGAACATGCAGCTAAATATGTCACTGTAGCCAGTTACACTTCTAGACTTTTGTTTTCCCTGTCCCAAAACATGCTGCTACCATCAAACTGAAAATGATTTAATAGTTTTCTTAAAACCATACAGAATTAGCTGAGCCTAATCCTGTCTCAGGTTTCTTCCTGTTAAAAGGACGTTTTTACTTCCCAGTTTTACCAAATGCATTGGGGGTTGTCTGATTGTTGTTAATGTAGAGTCTTTACAATAGAATGGGACTTGAGGCAACTGTGTTGTGTTTTGGTAGTTTATAAATAAAACTGAATTTAAATTAAATGTATTGATGTTTTCTGTGTTCTACAGAGAATAAAATATGGGTTTATGGGGTTCATATCATTGCATGTTTTTTCAGAATTGGGGGGTTAAATAATAAAGTTCTGTTAAATTTCTGATGTTGTCATTCATGTTTACTTTCAGACAATATAGGTTTGATTTAGTTAACCGGGATAAAGTACAAAAACTATTTTTTTCTGGCATTACAATGTCAGCAGTGAAATTCAGTCAGGTTAACCTACAGTTCATGGCATACCTGCAGAGAAACTTTGTACTGCCCGGGATGATTTCAAGGGTAAAGCACTCTCCTCCATTAACACAGTAGTTCCTCTGGCTGTCACTGCAGCGGGTTACGTGACTTGAGGTCTTTGCTGTAGTGGAAGTGCTGATGGTAGCTGGGGAGAGACACCTATAATTAGCATATCATGAAAACAACACATGCAACCTCAGCCTTAAACGTGAATTATACTTCTGCGCCAGATGTGTGCCATATCTGGAACACCATTTTAACCCTACACTGCAGCCTTTTGGGTAACCTGACGTGCACCTTCCAAGAAATCCGTACACATCAGGTTGGCACATACCATAGCGACTTAAATGGCCTGGAAGGTTGTGACGTGGGGATAAAGATAAAGGGAGTTTGTAGTTACAACCTCAGTTAGGACGTAGATTGCCCACAGAAGTCTAAAGCTTTAGCGTTAGCTTTTATCAAGACCTAGCACAAATATTCCTTCTCCCAACTTTCCTACTACTCAGTGAACAGCTAAAAGTATCCATGCAATTGGGCTAATAATAAACACGTGTAAACTGTCATCATCATATTCTGTTAAACATGTGCATATAAAAAAATGCTTGTGGGAATTTAAAGAGTAATAAATTATTTCTTGGTCAAACATTTCTCTCATGAGTAATATCAAATAATTTTCAGGCAGAAAGAGAATTCCTATCATGTGATAGAAGCTGTAATCACTTTTTGGCAAAGCAGGTAATTTAGAAGGTCTTAATTTAGAGTTGAATAAAATTGTTGTTGCTCTAAAAAAAAAAAAAAAAAAAAAAAAAAAAAAAAAAATAAAATTAATAAAAAAAAAAAAAAAAAAAAATTAAAAATCAAAATTAAAAAAAAAATTTTTTTTTCTAAAAAAAAAAAAAAAAAAAAAAAGCCCTCTGTAAAACTAGAATATCTTACTCTACAGCACTGTAGCCAGTCTGTCAAAGAGTCAGCACTCTGTTGAGCCATGCATTCCTTTAACCTGAACAAGTAATCACTTCATCATTGATATAAAATTCAAATCATTAGAGATAAAATTGTTCATAACCATGTCAGATTTATCATTATGTACATCTACTTCAGTACTAAGTTAACGTCAGTAATTACTTCTTCCAAATCATCAACATGTCTTTTAAACCCATTTCTACAAAACTGCTCAAAAAGTACAACTATAATAAACATTAAATCATACCTCAATCTTAAAAGTGATCAACCTATTTCTACTAATAGGCTGCATACCACAGGCCTTCAAGCAGTAATTAACCATTTTGCAAACACTAGCAAAACTGGCAAAAATCTGTTTTTCCTACTTAGTCAGCTTGCCTCTGTTGGCCTCTGCATGTGTTCTGGGTAGCTGAAGCAAATCCTGCTTCTCAGTCTCTGCAATTTATTGACAAAGTGACAGCAACAACAAAATAGCACAAAAGGTAAAGGGTCTAAATATGTTAGTTCGGTTCACTGCAATTATGCATGTGTTATCTACAATGAACTTGTCCTTTACTAAATCAATTACATGACACTTATCTTAATCAAACAGTAGTCGTTTTCCCTGTTTATTGCAAGTAATTACCTAGAATCACACCTATTGCCATATTTTAACACTGACTGACCCTTGTTTAAGCTGACATCAAATGTTTTATACTTTCTGTGGGGAAACTTCTTCACATGTAAAAGGACCTAGGTCTTGCTAAGTCTTTCCCAAGACTAAATATAACACTAGTATAATAAGTGGCTTATTTGACCAAAAATGAAAACCTCTCTTACCATTTACATATTACACAGTAGTGGATTCAAATAAAACATTCATCTTAGAGAAAGTGTTTGATTTTTATGATTTGTGTATTTCAGTACAGGACCATTTAGATTTCAATTCAGCCAACTAACCATCAGTCACTTGTTCCCACCATGTGAAGCGATCCAGTACAGTGTGCCCAGCAAGAAGAACATGCAAAAAACATTGATGTGAATCAGGGGTACTTGAAGTTCACAGTTTGGCTTACAAATACTACCTTTAGAGCACATAATACAAGGTTAAACCATGCCTTGTTACACCATGGTTATGCAACCAGCACACATTTTACCTGCAGTTATTCAAATAATTATTAGTGGTGCTTTATCGTTAAAATAGCAAAAGCCCACAAAATATCTGGTTTCCATTTCAGGATAGGCATGCTATATCAGTTACAAGAGTTATGTAGATCATTTGTCAAAGCAGATTTTTTTTAAAATATATTAAGTTTGTAAAATTTTAAATAAATTAATAGTCAATTTTTCAATACTCTACTACTATACTCTACTTTTTACTGTCCTGAAGCATGGCTTTTATCAATTGTCATTAAGAGAGAGATTAAATTTCATTGCAACATGCTTTACGTTGTGCTAATGAAATGAATTGTAGCAATGGTGTGTAAAAGCTATTGATAAATTAAAATAAGCAATAATTTGCCTGGAGCAATTCCACCTATCACATGTGAAGATATTGTCAAAAATGTTGCTTGAAAATATAAGTCACCTTAAAAGGTTGCGGCCATGGGATATAATTCCACAACATCAGTATCTTAGAAACGTAACTCACTGACTTCTAGTTAGTTAAAAACTGCTGCTGTAGGTCTTTATCCTCTTTGATACTATGTTGATTCTACTAGGCCTCGGCTGCTGGGAGCATGATGAATGGAGCATTTGTTCTTCACTCAACTCTTTTTACTTTTTATGCATTTATAACAACACGTTGCATTTAATCAATAGTTAACATTAAACTCTGGCTTTCTTCCAATGTGTGTCTTTTGTCTGTCTTCCTCTGTGCTCATCCTTTTTTAATCACAGCAGGGCTGCTCCTCCCTCCATTTTTCCTCCATTATTCGAAGCACCTTCTCATTGGGGTTTTCTCTTGATTATTAAAGGACCTTCAGCTTACAGTATACAGCATCTTGAGAAAACTGTTGTTGTGTAACTTAAACTGATACGAAGCAAATATGGGGGGTGGGGGTATCTTTCCTTCTAGCTCCCATCAGAATACTAGCTGCAGCATTTTGGTTCAATCGAAGGCTTTTTAGGGACTTTTAAGGACAACCTGATAATGAATTAAAATAGTCCACAAACTAATTTTACAATACTGATGAGCATCTGGTTAGTTAGATACACATATCCAAGATTTTTAGGACTGAACCCCTGGGATTTTTCTATTTTATGCATACAGTGTGTTTAAGCAACATAGTACTGTAGTGTGTTGCACGGTTGCCACACAGCAATTAAATACTGGGTTCAAACTCAATGGTCTACATGTCTTTCTGTGTAGAGTCTACATGTTCTCCCTATTCCTGTGTAGGACCTCTCTGGCTTCCTCTCACAGTCCAAAGATATGCAGGTTAGGTTAATGAGTGTTTCTAAATTAGCCATAGCTGTATGAATGTTTGTTTGTCTCTATGTTAACTGTGCAATAGACTGGCAACATGCTCTAGGTGACCAGGTCACCCTGTGACATCTAAGAAAGGGTCTGGACTCTTCATGATCCTCAACTGGACAATTGGTTAAGAAATGGATCGATGAACTGTTATCAATTTTAGAATACTGGAGTAGAGGTATTTTTTAAAACATAAGGTAGTGTGAGACAGTTACAATGCATGTCATAATGTCAAACTTCAAAGTCAAATGTTTAGAAAATACAGACAGTCTTTGGAAGAAAGCTGCACTTTCTTCCTAAATTTATAGCAGAGCTGCAACTTTGAAATGAGTTATAGGGGCAGAGCAGCAATTCTATATCTGAGCGACATCAGCTTTGCCAGAAATCAGATAACATTCTCCAGGCTGAAAAAAGACATTTATATATGTCAGCATCAGAATCCCACTCTGGATACTCAGAAAGAAAATGAACAGAAGTGACTTTTCTCAAAAATTAACCTTCTATCACTACTGGTGTTCAAGCAATCATAAGTAAAGCACTGTCTAATAACTAACCCCTTACCTACCACCACTGCCTTACCACAGTACAACACAGAGTGATGTGACTACAAACAAAACAACCTAGTTGCAATAAACTGGCAGAAACACAGTATAAATGGATTGGTGTTTTTTGCCTGCGCCACAGGGATGGTTGGGACATCAGCCTCAAGAAGGCTCTGACCTTGAAATGTAGCACAGGCAGAAAACAGGAAGTCTCCCTGAGCCACAGCCTGGGGTTTCAGTTTATGTCATGCATCATTTATTGATTTGCACTATTCGATATAACTTGAAATGTGCATCCACAGAGATCTTTCACATTTTTCACATATGTTTTTTGCAACAATAAAAACATTAAAAAAAAAACACTGATTGACTTTAATTACTTAAGTCATTTCATTATAATATGAAAGGCCACTTATACTCTAAAGCAGGTAAAAGAAGATGACTGACAGAAATCACACAATTAGAGTTTGGGTAAAGAAGATTTAAACTGAAGATTTATGCTGTACACACAGTTTATGTAGACATAGTTCAGAGGCTTACTCATGGGACCATGTGCAAGTCACAACATATCCGTTTCTTAGGTACAGAACATACTTGTACAGAAAAAAGAACACTACAAAATGAATGATACAAGAAAAAAAGTTATGTGAATCTTATCTTATCAACCTGTTTTACCTTTGCAATGAAGAAAATCATAGTTTGGTGTTAGCATGTAACGCCTAGCCAATACAACGTATATCTAATTTAGGCTTATAAAATATATGTTACTAAAAGCAAAACCAAATCACAGATTTTTATCTAAACAGGTACTGGGTACTTACAGATAGTTTGATGATTGCTGTGTGATTTCTGTGTTGACTTCGGCTGGGGAGTCTGCTTTGGGGTGGTATAGTGTTCAGCGTTGTATTTCAGTGTGACAGCAGGCTCAATCACTCGTGAAGACTGAGACACATGTGGCTGTTGTGTAGATTTATCTTCTACTAAAACTTCAGGATGATCTGGGCTGAGGGTGAAGGTGGTAGTTAGGGAGTTATTTGAAGACGTTGCATGAGGAAACGAGACTGTTATTCCCAGTGTGGGTTCGAGTGGTATAATAATTGGGTCTTGTCCAATACGCTTAGGATCTAAATGGGATGGTGGTTCATACTCAAATATCTTATCCACAAAGACCCATTTGAGCCCAGCTGTGCAGAGGGCTAAGCTAAGCAGACAGGCCAGTATGGGCAGGATGCAGATTTTCTCAGAGTGCAGGCAATTGTTAATCTGTTCCATCTCTATGCACACACAGCAGGCCTCTGGCAAGGTCACAATTCCAAAAGCCCCCACATGCTCGCCATCGTCACCAGCACCACCTCCTTCTGCAGTTCCCTCTATAGCCTCCTCCCCACTCTCACCAGCTGCCTCTGTCTCCTCTGGTTTCTCTTCTGGGACTTGCCTAGTATCAACAGTAGAACCAGTGGGGGAGACCGATCCTAAAGGGGGAGCTGGCCCTGCAGAGACTTCCTCCATTCCCTCGGTCATCCTTTCACACTGCTTGAAGAAGTGTTTTGTACCACCTTAGCTATTAACTCAGATCATCACACAATGACAGTTTTCCACCAATGTCTTTTAGTATCTTTTCCATTGTGAAGCCACAGAGTGAGAGCTGGGTTTCAGAGAAAGGTGATGCCCTTCAAAGAATGGAAGCTTGCTAACAATCCAGAGGGTATGTAGACAGTCTATGCATTAGAGAAAGGAATTCCTTATTCATGTTTTTTTTCACAAGAAAAACAACTGTCAAATTTCCTGCAGGCATAAAGAAAAAATAGAAAAAAGATTTTTTTTTTTAAATGTGCAGTCTACTAGTGGGCAGCAGTGAAACAGTTGTACTCACTCACCTGAATACTTGGGAAGAAAAGGTAGTATCGACGTGATGGGCCAGCTGTAGATGAGGCAAATGTAGTGCAGAGGACAGGCCAGCCAAGCACTGCAGTGGCAGGAGGGACATGCTGTCTAGTCTTGGAAGCTCCAAACAGTTGAAAAGCTGAATCATCAGGGAGCGGCAGGTGTCCTTCCTCTCAGTGCAGCCACTGAAACAGATGAGTAAGGGGAAAGAGGAAAAAGGGAAATTATAGAGAGTGGGAGGGGGGCTGCAGCAGCACAGAAGGGCAGAACTGGATACTCCCCTTTTCTTCTCTTACCCCTCCTCTCTCAATCCTTTATTTTCAAGTGGTGAGCTGTGCAGACTCTGGCCTCCTCCCTCACTGCCTCTCTTCCTGTCTGCTAGTGTGCAATGCAGGCTGCTCCCAATCCCTGTACAAAGCATCAAGCTAAGCAAGTTCCTACTTGATCCAATTAGAGCATATGTCAGCAAATCAGAGACAGGCAAACTGCTGTAGCCACACCCTCTAGCACCACTCCCCATTGATTATGCTGGTTCCAAAGGGTGTGTTGGCTTTTTCCTTTTTTATGCCGAGAAAGCAGGCACATGATCCGCCCAGGGGGATAAAGCTGTTGTATTCTACTCATCTCAAGCATCAGGTCTGCACAAATAATAATGTGATGATAGATAGATAGATAGATAGATAGATAGATAGATAGATAGATAGATAGATAGATAGATAGATAGATAGATAGATAGATAGATAGATAGATAGAAAGAAAGAAAGAAAGCCTTTAATATGGTGTTATGTATTTCTTAGTCCAGATTCCAACATGTATCGTGGTATATAGTATTGTTTTGTTTTACTGGATAAAATTGGGATATAGATTTCAAAACTGGCACTTCTTTTTATAATGATCAATTGTGACAGAAAGCCCCCGGACCACCAATAAAACTATTAACTTCCCTCCCCCACTCATACCAGCAGGGGCTAGAAGAACGATCCACAGTCCAAATGTGTCTGGGCTTAAACAAGATGGAAACAGCTAGAAAGGTCGGGTCATAGCAACACTGAAGATTGACACTGTGACCCTTTCCACTTACTCAGACAGAATTAATACCATTAATGGTATTTGTGGGAGATGACTTCCTGTGATTTAGTGTCCAATATTGATTAATATTCTTAATATGTTTGTGTGTGTGTGTGTGTGTGTGTGTATAAATGAAAACATCTAGCTTAAGAATATGTACTAAATTACTAAAATTATTAAAATTACGTTCGACATACTTTGACTTTTTTTTTTTTTAAATTAACTCAGTTTCCAGAGAAAGGCCAATCACAGTTTGTTCAATCAACTCTGATTATGTTGACCATTAGTTAGGCGCATGCATGAATACAGAAAAAGAAAGAAAGACATCATCAGTAGAAACACAAGCGTAGAGTCTATTTTAAAGTGGACTGAGGAACATGAACATGTATGTAAGTCAGTGTGGAAGTTTATCTTAAAAATATCTACTAAATTACCAAAAATGTAGTAAATATTAATTTAGTAGTATTTATTTCACTATAGAAATACTTCTATTTTACAGATTTTACAGAAAGATGAAAAGCAGCACAAATGTTTGGGGTTTTTTTATCTGTTACTTTCAATCTCAGACTGCTGGAAGATGTTTTTGTCCATGCATGTTTGCTTCCCTTTCTGTAAAAGTCCCCAACCCCCACTGCATTCAGTGTTAACATTCAGTGTGTGTATTCAAAAGCCATACAGGTCTCAGCAAGTCGGAGTTTTCTTAAACACCAAACTCACTTATTGTTGATATTTCAGGATGAAAAGAGTTGGAAGAAACTGGATAAAGATAATATATATATATATGATATACAGTAATAGCAGTTACATATATTATACATATATTCAGTTTTGATGTTTTATCTTTAATATTTTCAGTAAAACAGCTATAACTTTCACTGACAGCATATGATCTAGTTTTGCCTTTTTCATCTGTTAATTTTAAAGTTACCAAAATTTTACTCTATAATAATTCATCCAAGAGTTCAATTCAATTTTATTTATACAGCGCCAAATTACAACAACAGTCACCACAAGGCTCTTTATATTGTAAGGTAGACCTTACAATAATACATAAAGAAAATACCCAACAATCATATGACCCCGTGTGAGCAAGCACTTTGGCGACAGTGGGAAGGAAAAACTCCCTTTTAACAGGAAGAACCCTCCAGCAGAACCAGGCTCGGGGAGGGGCGGCCATCTACTGCGACCGGTTGGAGAGAGATGAAGAGCTGCAAAAATGAGACATTTGGACAGTTTTCCAGTCCCGGTTCAATTGTGGTGCAGCATCATGGTAACCTGCAGGAAAACAAGAGAAAAACACAAGGAGGTACTATCACTAGTTTTGCTTTTGGCAGCTGCCTAAGCACTGTGCACTGAATGTGTAAACCATAACTCATGAGTAATTCATACTGCTTTGTAATCTGGCCTTTTTAAAGTCACCTGAGTTCTGTTTTCTCAGACCCCACCATCCATACTAGAAGGTGAAGGGTCCTACCATCAATACCCCTTACAATGGTACGGCAGTCCATGGTTGTACTGCACGCCTTTATGTTGGGACCAGCTGCTTCTGAAGTTGGGATCTGAAACAAGGCTTGGACATGGAGTGTTGAAGGATTTCTGGGAGAGAAGTGTAGAATACTACACTTTGCTGGTTTTTCCCAGGTCAATGCACCACCTAAGAGTCTTCCTCTTCCAGCTTCTCTAACAAGTGGCATGATACAATCCCAATCAAATGTTTAAGACAAAATTTGCATGGTTGGATCCTTACAAGTTTCCAAGTAGAGCTTCAATATGAGGAAGGAAGAAATGGGAGTGAGACAAAACATTTTTTTTGAGCATGCAATTTATTTGAAACAACACAAGTTTAGGACCACACCTCCAAAAAGGTGAAGAAGAAGTCCCTTGTCCTGTGGGCGTTGTGTACCATAGCATTATCCTGTTGAAAGACCGTGAAAGACAGTGATCACAGTCAGCCACTGTTCATTTTAAAACTCGGTTTTTAAACCCTTACGATGTAACTCCAGCCCAGCCCATGCAGCATTATATTAATGACTAACCTCATATTGTGGATCTCAGTTGTTCTCCTGACTGAAATTTGGCCCGTTTACAGCATCCTGCCATGCGATTGCATTTGTCAATAATCACGGTAACATTTATCGAGTGGAAAAATGTTAGCATTCATCCTACAGCTTCACTGTGATATGCTAACAAAGCTGTGTGGATAGCGATCACGTAGCAAATCATTATATAGCAGCTAGTCCAACTTTAGTAACCCTACAAACGCCACTGCTGTTTAGTCTTCGTTAATGTCGGAAGTGATAGCAGCACTGTACATTTTAATTTTTCAGAAATCCCTCAATCACAACATGGAATATTATTTAATCTTAAAAGAAATTTGGGGGGAAACTTCCCGTGTACCACTAGAGGGAGCCCATGTACCACCAGTGAAGTCCATACCACAGTTTTAAAATGACTGCAATAGGAGAAGCGACAGGAGGGAGAGACTGGGGAGGATTTTTCTCCAAAAGGAAACACCAGATCAAAGCTGACTTCATTCTTTAGCAATGGATGATCTAATCATCCTCAGTTACTGGACTCAGGTGAATGGTTAATAACTGAATAAGTACAAATGGATAACAGTATGAAATCATAACATCTGCCTTGCACTTTAATGATTTGTGTATGTGTTTTTGTGTGTTTAGAGATAGAGGCCAACAGAATCAATTATTAGCCAACTATTTACAGTAAACATGTTTACTTACTTTATACAATCTTAGATTAGTATATCAACTTTGGCCTCTTGCCCTGTGAAAGCTGTGATGGGCTTCAGCCCCCTGCTATTGAATGGAAACTGTTTGTACTTGGTACAAAGACAAAGGCATTCAGTTCAATTAAACTTTATTTAGTGTACACAGATGGAAAGAAATATTCAGCTGTATTTATTTAAAGATTATCAAATAATACAAAGTGTGAAGAGAAAAAAAAATCTGATTTTGGGTTGTGGGCTACAGAAAAAGCAAACCCAACAATAATAATAATAATAAAAATAACAACAATAATAATAATAATAAAATAAACCAAACACCTAAAAAGTTAGACTGATTTCTACAGGTGACTTTCGCAGCATCTTATCTTCCTTTTGCTGTGGTTAAAGGAAAATCACTCTGGACCAATCAGAAAATCCCACATTGATATTTAGAATTTTGTTCACTATTATGACTGGACTTAATAAGCGTTAGCTTAACAAAGCTCAGTATTAACATTACAATACTGGTGTAACATCTAAAAGGTGCAATACTCACATAATACCATGTAAAATACCAAGGTATTAACCAAGTAATATCTTTTATTAACAATGGTTATGGCTGAAACATATTAGACTAAAACGTGTAATGAAAGAAGGGGCCAAAAACTACGAGTACGGGAAATATGCAAAGATGCCTATGAGGCAAAACCAGTTATCAACAATCTAATATTACCCAGCTATAACAATTATTAATACTAAGCTATTGCTTGGTTATACCACAGTATGTCTTGATCCCCATGTGACCTCAGTGAAAGCAATATTACAGACTCTAATGCCCACAGTAATAAATTTGCCTTAAACCAAAATTATTTTTCACACTGATACTGGTAATTAAAAATCCCTTTAGCTATCCAATCATTAGTAAAATATAGTATACAAATCAAGATTGCAGTTAATAATCCTATGGTTGAGCCAGATGCTATTTAAAAAAAATAATCAAGTCAATGCTTGATAGTTACTACGAGAACGATATAACTGGCATTGCTGTAAAATCCAGCTCTATCAAGTTACAGTTAAGGAACTGAAACAGCTTCACCTGTTAAATTTTTAGTTTTGTTCACCAGATCCAGTTTAATTCTAACGGGTTTTGTTTTAGTTTTAAAGAAAGTGCGCTTTTGACTTTTTCCTAGGAAACTATGGCCAAAAAATATGTATGGTAACCATAGACCAAAACCCCATTAATAAAATGCTCACATCCATCTGAAACATGTGTGTTTCAACACCCTTTACAATATGGTATACGACTAGCAGGGCATCTCTTAGAATTGTCTGTTGAAACTATAGTTTGTGAACAGATCTGTTCACAGAAAAAACAAAGGCAAAGAAAAAAATGGATGTATACCAAACAAAAACACTGAATTCCTGCTATTAAACTCTATTATTGTCCTAATATTCAACAGTGACTTCTTGTGATAGCCAATTTAACGACCACAAACACAAACATTAATCCGAGAAGCTGATTGAATTCATCTGCCTTTCACACTTAAATTTTCTTCAAATAATGTCAGATTGTCATCTGAATTTATCTTCATGTTTATTAATCTTAATTCGTAAAGGTTAACTAGCCACTTTTACATAAAAAACTGAGCCACCAGGTTGGCCACACCCAGGAAGATTAGTAAACTGTGGGAAATCGCTGACTTCAGGCTCAGCGTCCCCTGCCGTCTCAGGGTGATCATGTGGACTAATGCAGGAAATACAAACACCAAAGCCAATCCACAAATCGCTCCAGAAAACCTGCAAAGGGGGCACAGAGTTAAAACCTCTACTCAACAATAATTACACCATTACAAGAAGTCAATTAGCATGCTACACAACAATGGCAATGACAAAAAAAGGAAACATACTTAGACTTTGTTTCAAACTTCGCTTCCTTGCTAACACAGGTTTACCTTTTGGTCACAGATTTAAACCCTTACGTTTTGCCATTTAGTGTTGTTTGTTCTAAAGTAAAAACTTTCAAAGAAAGATCGATATACTTTCTAATTCAGTTCATGCACAAAACATCTTAGATGCATAACTATGACTATACCTTATATCTAAATACCCATTGGTCATAGTGTAATTTTCTTTTTAGACAGGACATAAATGCAACTGCAAATATTTCACAACTCAGTGGTGTGCCTTCCTTAGTATCTTAAACATTGTTCAAATACATATAAATAAATAAATAAATAAGACATTCACTTTTAAATCAAACCTGGAACTGTTAGAATAGTTTTATTTATGTATTTTTGTTTTATTTGTTTTTATTTATTGTCACTTTTTTCATACTTTTTAGTTTTATGCCTTGATTTTATTGTTCATTTTTACGTTTCAATGACCTTTTGTTATCTTTTTTATTATCAGTAAATTAACTTCAGGGTAAATTCTCTGATTCTTATATAGTGCTATTCTACTTTACACCCAAAGCACTTTGAGGGTAGGACAACCATTGGAAGAACAGCTTATTCTGTGATTATTTGCAAATACATATGGATCTGTTAATTGAATTTTACTTTATTAGGTTAGTCATCCACTTATTACCATTAATATAACAATATATTTCATTTATTTTTCATTCAAGTATGACCGATGTAGTCTTTAATATCAAACACCTCAATAATGTAAGAATGTCATCAAAACTTTTAAAGACGCTCATAGCCACATAGTCCCTCTACTTTATAAAATTTTATTCAAGCTAAATTGTTAAAATAAGATTAATTAGACTGTTTCTCTTCACATACGTGAATGCAAAATAGTTTCATACTTACCGTATGATGGATCCTATATTGGGATAAAATCTGGCCATCAGGACACCGACTCCAACAATTAAGATGTTCAGTATCAGAACATGAAAGAAACTAAAGAAAAACAACTTAAGAAACTATGAACTGCTTACAGACAATTCATTGATCACTGTTTACCCAGGACAACATAAGGTTGTTAGTTAGGTGGCACACAAAGATGTGGCCATATGCTTTTGTTTTTTGTTTTTTATAAATATATTTATTTGGTTACAATGTCATTTCTTTTCTTAGCCTTGTTTAATGAATAACAATTAGAGTCAGATGTGCAACTCTCTTATAAGAGCTATGTACAGGAGCACATCAGAAAACTGCCTTAGACATACAACAACTGAAATATGATCAGTCATCATCATCGTTCTGCTTCCAGTTAAATGGAAAAAGCATTATTCTTACCTGGGATAATGGTTTCCAAATAGATGACCCATCATCTGAACCCGAACCATATAACCCAACAGGGGGTATACAGTAATCATCTGGAAAAGCAAGAAGGTCCTAGCCACAAACACCATAATATCACTGCTGGGGAAGTTATCCAGGAAGTTCTGTGAGAGACAAGCAGTGCAGTGTTTGTAAGCTATGTTTGCCAGAAATTCAGCAAGTAATGAGTTTCAATGTACATGTCCATCAAGAAACAAGTCAATAAAAAATATTATGGTTATGGTTCAAACAAAAATGAATCATATTTAATATCTAAACAGAAAAGTGATCAATATGGCAGAATAAACACAATTTAGCCACAAGATTCAAACCACTGCCATGTTATGTATAGCATACTGACCACAATTTTCAAGTGTAATGTTCTGCAGCAATACCTTGGGTCCTGGCTTAGTATGGATTCTACTTTTCATGTAAATATGGTTTCAGACCACACCTAATGGAAGCGGGAACCCACTGTACCACAGAAACTACTTATTTATTTACTGAGCAAATCCTAAGTAAAATATAAGGTAAATAACGCCGGAAACCACAGAAGACCATTTGAAGCTACAAGCACATGCCCCAAACGCTCAAAACTGTTTCAGCTGTCAGTGTACGGTGTAAGAAAACAAAAAAACAAACAGAAAAAGTAGTCTTTGAATCATCTATTTATATAGCAGTCATTGTGAATGCTTAGTTATATTTTAATATTTTATGAAAAGAATTGTAACAGAATACTCTAATATTTAAACATAAGTTGTCGTCCTGTTTTAATTATATACTTAAAAACAATTCGACCTACAGAGTAGATTAAAACTATGTAACCCTGTAAGTTAATTGGGTCAAAAAAGCTTATTAGAGTCAAAAGTTACAACAACCAATTCATATAGTGACTCTCTTCTAACAAATTGATTGTGATTATTTTAAACATATTGGAGCAATTTAAAGAGTTCTCCCATGGACTGTAACTACAAGTGGAAACTTTGTTCTGCTCTGTTGCCTCTGTAAGCTCAACGTAGCAAACAACTTTTTAACAGTGAACTACTAGTGTTTCTTCTCCATCACCTTTCTCACTAATTATGTGTTAATAGACCTCTCTACATTGATCCATACTTGTTATTAATCCCTGTCTCTCTTCCACAGCTTGTCTTTTATCCTGTCGTCCTTCTCTCACCACAACCGGTCACAGCACTCCCTGAGCACGGTTCTGCTGGAGGTTTCTTCCTGTTAAAAGGGAGTTTGTCCTTCCCACTGGCGCCAGAGTTCTTGCTCATAGAGGCTTATATGATTGTTGGGTTCTTCTCTGCATGTATTATTTTAGGGTCTACCTTACAATACAAAGTGCCTTGAGGCAACTATTGTTGTGGTGCTGTATAGATAAAATTGAATTGAACTGAATACAGCCGTCATACAGTAGTTTAAGGTCTACTGGGTGTAGAATGTTAACAGTGAGTACATTTTAAAAATTGTCTACTGGTAACCATGGTAACCATTCAGCCACTGAGCCCAGTTTATTAGTGTAGTAATGATCTACCCATGGTGGCTTACCAGCTATATCTTAAAATACTTAACGACACAGCAGATTAACACCTTTAAACACCAAAGCAAAGTTATAATAAACAGACTTCCAACAAGGAAAACCCACGTTTTGTCCTGCTCAGGGATGACATAATGTAGATGGTGTGCAAAGAAAATAACAGGCCCTTTACCCAGATACATCATAGATGGTAAAAATCTGCTTCCACTGACTCATTCCAGGGAAAAATAGTCTTACTAGATGTAATGCATTGTAGTGAAGCACAGCTACCTAAATACACTTTCTGAGACTGCTGCCAAAAGACATTTAATCAGTTACTAAATCAAATGGTTTACTTGCATCTTTAGGTGGTAGTGGTTATAGGAAAAATATGAGCATATATAAAATTATTTAAAAATACATCTAAAAATAAAGTAAAAATCTTACTGGCTGGATGCAGTCTTTAAAGAGAGGAGGAGAAGGAAAGGCAGCAAAGATCAACACTCCAACATACAGGTAGGTTAGCCCCACTAAAAGATAAGCCACAGACAGGTCGCGCACCTGAAAACATACCAAATTTATCTTAGATGCATCAGAGTTAAATCTTTTGAGACTTAATTGTGTCATCTAAATTTACTTGACAAAAACTGGATTTGAAGAGTACTAATATTTATAGGAAAATGGCTAAATAGTACTCACATTGTTCTTTTGGTGCTTGTTGTTCTTCATTAATGTGATGATGCAGTTGTGAATGAAGAAAGCCAAAGTGAGAACACCAGTAAACTGAGGGAAGAGCAATCTGAACTCTGAAAGATCACAATTAGATAAATTATACATTTCATTTGCTAATGTAAAGAAACTAACACACACACACACACACACACCCCAGGCATAACGTGACCATCTGCCTAATATTGTGTCACGCACAGACTCCACAAGGCCCCTGTAAGTGTGCTGTGTTATTTAACACCAAGATGTTAGCAACAGTTATTTAAACTGCTGCAAATTACTATGTGGGGCCTTCGTGGGTCAGACTTGCTTGTTCAGCACATCCCACAGAAGCCTGATTAAATTAAGATCTGGGGAATTTGGAAGCCAAGTCAACACCTCAAACTTCTTGTCTTTCTCCTCAAACATTCCTGAAACATTTTTGCTTTGTGCCAACGCACATTACACTGCTGAAAGCACCACAGCAATCAGGCAATATAGTCTCCATGAAAGGGTACACATGGACTACAATGCTTACATAGGAGGCATGTACTAAAGTAACGTCCACATGGATGGCAGGATCAAAGGTTTTGCAGCAGAACATTACCCAAACCATCACACTGCCTCTGGTGGTATGCCTCCTGCCCATAGTTCATTCTGGTGCCAAGTGTTCCCAAGGTAAGCAACGCACATGTACCCGGCCACCCACATAAAAGAAAACATGATTCCTCAGATCAGGCACCTTCTACCAGTGCTCCATGTCCTAGTTCTGAACCTCACGTGCCCATTCTTTGCACTTTTGGCACTTTTTTGCACTACTGACCACTGCAGACCAACAACACCTCCACAAAAGCTGCAGTTTTGGAGATACTCTGACCAAATCATGCAGAGATCAAAATCAAATTTTGTCAAAATAGTTACACTTTCACTTTTTTACTGCTTCTTACATATCAGCTTTGAAGATAAAATGTTCACTTGCTCTGTCAGGGGTCATAATATAACTTATGACATGGATCCATAGGTGTATAGACTTCAGTTTTAAAAATATAACCTTTTGATTTTCAGCTGGTGACTTTTTGCATCTCCCTTTCCTCATGTGCTCAATGCATTTTCCCAGTGCTATATCCTATTATTATGCAATTTATGGACATCTCTGGCATTATTTCTTTTGGCTGTTACCAATATCTACATCTACATTCCTGTTAAAAGACACACAAAGAGGCATTAACACCAGTAGCAGTTTTACCTGGAACATAGAATTCTGTTTTGTCAAACCAGTGGAATTCCAGGTGAAAGCCAAGGCGGACAGCTTTGACAGTGACCAATACAATGAGGTAGACCACTGATATGGTGCCTGTACAAGATGGATGAACGACATTAATACATTAATGAATGAATGACTGATGCAACACATTGAGAAGGAATACCACAGAAAGCAGATTTATCAAACTTCACAGCTAACTATTAACGCTGAATTGACTTATCTCTACTCCACATCAGAGTATGCATATTTAAGTAATTACAAATGTTAAATAAAGGAAAACCATGACCAGTATTGCACTTCATCACTCATTAATCTTTGAATAAATGTGAAATTCTTGATGAGAAGACACCTGTCTTAACGCCATGTCTACTAAGAAAATGATCTAGCCAAGTTTTTGAGCCTTCAGTCAAAAAAGGATGTGACAAAAACAACATGCTTCTATGATGCCCCCTTTTAAATCAGATTCAAACAGTGCCTTGTGAAGAAATTCCAGTAGACACTATATATGAAGCCCAAGTTTTCTGACTAATCTAAAACAACGCTATTGCTACTGCTCTTGGTAAATGGACAGGTTCTTATATAGCGCTTTCCTACTCTACCTGAGCACTCAAAGTGCTTTATGCCTTCTGCCCCCATTCATATAAGTTTTTTTCTAAGCTTCAGTACTTTCTATCTAACATTTACACACATCCTCACATTTCGATAGCTGCATTGAAAAGCAACCTGGGAGCAGCCAGGGATTAAAACATAAATGAGTGGACACTGCTGAAAAAAGCTCAAAGCATTTAACGTTTTGGGTTTTTTTCCATTTGTATAATCAAGATAGACGCACACCCAGGGTGGGACAGCTGTGGCTCCAGTAAACCTCTTGATGTCTTACCCAGGAAAGTGAATCTGGCAAAGAAGGAAGCTGAGCGGAAGCAGAGCAGTGGAAGGAGCAGAACCATGAGATAGAAGGGGACAGTGTTGGTTTTACTCCAGTAGCGCTCAAAAGGGTTCACATCAGACGTATTTCCATCGTCACTGAGGTAAAGGGTGCTGATGCTGTTGTTACCTCCAGGGTTAGTATTTGGATACGGGCAGATGACTGGTGAACAAATGAAAAAAATACTATCAAACACTGGGAAACACAAAATTACAAAATGAACTGGATCAAAGCCATAAAGTACGTTTTTGTTTTCAGTGACATGCTTTTCCAGACTCCTTTTGCTTTTTGCCTAACCACCGTCTGTTTGGTGATCTTTGTCAGGAGGTTCACTAATATTATTTCATTCCAAACATTTTGCCTGTAGATTTAACCATCAGAAATTCCCAGACCTTTATCCTAAATCTAATACTAACTTTAATAAAAAAAAAATTAAACAGACTAGAAATGGAGGCTAAAAAGCTTTAACTTTTACAATATTTAGTATGTAGGTGGTCGGTGTCCACTTTTCAAAGCAGTAACTTTGTGATTCCCTGGATGTGATTTATTTACTTGTAATCAATAACCTTTTTTGAAAGGTATATGATGAAGCTGAAACTTTATAGAATATAAACTGTATAGAGCAGTGACTTACCTTTTTCTGAGCCATTGCTTTCCAACTCTGAATCTGACACGTTGATATTGTGAACATGGTCTATGGACAGAGAAGAGGAAGCCATTGGCTAAGAGAAACAAGCCTTCTTGCAAATTTTGAGACCAAGCTAATAATTAATTTGCATCTTTCTGCAGAATGTCTTTGTGTAATGCAAATATATTTGGTGCAAATTGCAGAGATATTCTTATTGTGTCTTGCCTTGAGATGTAATCGGTTTAAATACACAGAAACTAAAAATATTGGAACAATATCTTTCAGGACATCCTACAGTTAATAAAAGCTTGCAGAGCTGTGAGTTTCCTTTTTGCTTAAAATGTTTCTGAAGTCACTGTGCTCTACATATAGTAACATAAACAAGTAAACATGAACATGTTGAACAGTAGTATAGAATGACATAATTCCACTCTTTTGCAGATAAAACCATTGTTTCTTACTGTAAATAAACTGTCCAGTGTTGAAGAGGAAGTTGGACATGAGTACCCAGTAGACTACCATAGCTCCAACAAGTGACACCATAGAGAACATCAAGCTGGACCACTGACCAACTTTTCCAAAATAGTACTGACAAACATCGGGGAATTCCCAGTCTGATGTGTCCACACAGGCTAGGAGAACACAAAGAATAATTGCAGAGGTAAATACTTGGTTTCCAAATATGAAGTTAAAAATATATCACACAAATCGTTTTATAGTACACAGTGGTGACAAACATACTCTCTATGAGTTAACATTGTTTTACAAAGAAATTTAGTAAATGCAGCAGCATAAATTATTTTTTCATTGAGGAATATTGCTCGATGAGTTCAGTGTTAAGCTTTATCGTTTTATTTATGTCTTAGCAATAACAACTGCCATAAATATAGAAATACAACCATTAGCTAAAAGCAGGTGTTTAGATGTATTACCAACACTGCACATTCACATTCATTTGCTTGCTCAAATTTACACAAACATGTTTTTAAAATCTCTCATTTTATCATGTTATCCATGTCACTCAGTGTAGATATCCTAGATATATGTACAAAGCAACCAAAGAGCTTTTCAAGTTAAAATGATGGAATTTCTTTGACTCGCTGACACAGCCATGTCTACCTGCTAAAAGCAGACTTTAGTAAAGGTTTGAAGCATTATGAGTAGGTAAGAAACAAGCTGCTGCTGCTATCTTCAGGTCACTGAGTGGAAAAGCTTTTAAACTAGAGTAGTAAGGCATAAATTGCTCTATAGATCAGGCTCGGGGCAAATACAGCAGTGACTGCACAGTGATCACCCAAAACTGTAACACTTTGCAGAAGACAGACTTGTCATTATAAATGACCTCTGACAAATCCTGATAAATACATTAATTTTCATCATGCATTTTGGGGAAAAACTGCTCTGTAGATCAGGTTCTGAATGATTATGGAACAAAACACATGTAAAATCTCTATAATTGAGACACTGAAAAAAAGGGTGTTGGGCAGAGAATAAGACAGAAAAAAACAATTAATTTTAGTATAAACAGGTAAACTATTTTTAATTTTATGGGTAGAATTTATCTTTCTGGCCTTTCCTGTATTGTTAATTATAGATAGTATAATAATCAGCTATGCTAAAGTGAATGAAAACATATTAAAGAAATGTTAACAACAAAAAACATAACTGCTCTCTCACAAAGAACCCTATACACTGCGCATGTTGACATTTTGCCATAGGCCGTAATTTTGCACACTAACATGGAATGGAAAATGTTTTTCTCAGATTTGAGATCTGCCACAAACCATTGTGGATTGGGTACTACAGTCCACTTTTTGAAACTAAAAAGTGTCTCAAAAAATACTAAAGATATTACTGGTCTATTAATTCCAAACCTAGTTTGTAAAAATGACTTACATATTGCCTTTGGTGATTTGAGGACAATATAACAACAATACAGCATTAGCAGGCCTGTGAAGATGACAATGAAGACTCCAAGAGTGAAACCAGCCTGAAATAAAGTCAAGATTGCATTTTCATTTTGAGCTTTGGTCCTGTACACTAAGCGTTATTTCCACAAAGTTCAACTCTTTTTCTTATGTCATTTTAGGTGTTGTGGCTTTTAATGGGCTAAAAACAACAAGTATGTGAACTGAAACACATCACCTGCTTTATACCCCATGGCATGCTGAGTATAGATGTACCCATCATTGTGTTCCATATAGCAAATCTGTGACAACACAAAAACAAATAAATCAAAGTAGTTAATTGGATCCAGTTAAGTACAAAGAAAGCATGTAAGCTTTCACATGTTTTGTGCAGTGGATTTCACATTTTACTAATAGTGCTTACATGGTGATGATACTGGGGTTTTTAGAGGTATGGTCACTGCCTGGGACTTTGAAAGCTGTTCCCAGGGGACTGTAGATGTAGATGTCATCTGGCTGGGGAATCACATGATCTGGAGGACTCTAGAGAGGACAAACGGAGACAATAAAGGTGAAGACAAACAACAATACAGAGGCTTTGACACAGGCATGGGACAATCAGGGCTTAAAGTGGATCTTGGCAGGTGGGAGAATCCCAAGATCTGATGTACCAGTGCGGCAGGAAATATGACTCCCCTCAAAATGACCATGTAGCTTCGTACTCTGAGCTCTGGTATTTTTTACAGATCTGTTTTCTTTGTGGACAAGCTCTGTGATCAATTGACCTGTACTGTCTGCATGGCTCTGAGGCAGCTTCTTGTGGATTTAGCCAACTGCATTGTGCAATACATAATGACATGCTACATAGGCTATTGAACTGTCATGGCTTCCTTCCAAAAATTTGAAACTGTAAATTCAATAGTTAAGGTTATCAGCTTAAACTTAGGACTGTACTTCTTTCCAGTAATATAAACTATTACGGTCCTTAATACCAATTTATATAGCCTGAGATTCTTTAAATTATCTATGTCTTGATGCATGTTCAATCATTCAGGTAAGTAAATCCCAAAAGGTCAATTCTGTTCATCTGGACATTTTTATTGGGAGAAATGTTTTGTCAATCATCCAGGTGACTTCTTCAGTCTCAGCTGACTGCAGGTTTCCAACCTTATAAATAGTATATTTGCACAATAACTGAAACCAGCCCACTGAATGAACAATGGGCTGTGAGGTCAGTTCGTTGATTATTAATATGCAAATTGTCATGGACATTGATCAATGATCAAACTCATCAAACTCTGTTTACACTCAGTGCCCTTTTGTTTAACTTCCTTAAATTTTTAATTTTAATTTCTGTTAGGGTCCTTAAGTTAGAATGATGTAAATTTAGTCATAAGACAGTGAGTACAACAATTCTTACATGTGTCCATGTGCCACTCAGTTTTCATGAAAACTTTAAATTACAAATGCACCAAATCCATATCCACCCCAGGCAGCAAAATTCAAACGGCTAAAGAAGTACAGCAGGAATACCTCCTATATCACAGAATCTCCAGCTCTCCATGCCTGTGTCTATAACAAAGCATAATCAAGGCATTCTGAAGGCTTTTGTGCCAAAATGCATTGCTGTTTTTTTTAGGTTTATAGCCATGCAATGAATAAATGTTTTTAAATTTTTAATTAATCACACTGAATTTGTCACCAATCTGTAGGTCAAAACATGCAAGTTTTATTTTGCTACTGTGGTTTGCATTTAAAAAGTGGTTTGCATTTGGCATTTTTACCCAGGAGCTATGGTTGTGATGCATTCATGTCTACGATAAAAAAACTCGACCTACCAATTGTCCATCAGAAGACCCCATGAGTCTGCTGTAGTAGTGTAATCTGCTGTTGAGTACAGCAGCCTCAGCAGAGACTCTCTCTTGTGGACCATCATTTATAATGTTCTTCCGTTCCACATGAAAAGGTCTAAAAGATGTCCATAAAAATTATGGTTCATATTTTGTAAAAATACATAATTTCCTATATTTGATTTGCACAATCTACCTTTTTTTATACTATTTAGAGTATTATATGTTACAAACAGATAAGGCCTTATGTAGCAAGCAAACACATTTGAGATTTGAGTGGTTCTAATCATTGTGTGAACTGGACTTAAACTCCCTAACACAGGGAATGGTGCTAGGAAAATGAAGCACTCACACATCTCACACCTAACATCTTAGCATTTGCTTGCTAAGTGAATTCCAAGATGTCAAGGTAATAAAGCACCTTGTTTATTATCTAGCAATGAAATGAACAACATGAACCTATGGCATGTGACAGGCAGGAGCAAATGATTCATACTTTGTACTGATTACTACAGCATTTACCTTTTAGTTCTCAAGTCTAGCGAATTTGTGGAGTCTCTTGACAAGTAGTCCTCTCCAGTCTGCTCTGAACTCAGCAAAGGCCTGCAGTCATCCTCCATGATTCTACTGACTTGCAGCTAAAGCCTCTCAACTGGAGTCACCTAATTGGAAGCAAACATGTTACAAACTCTAAACACATAATACCTGAGCAAACGTAAGATATTGTTTAGTACAATTGGTTGTTTAATTGTGTGGAGATCAAAATTTTTCAAGGTAATTCTTGAATCACATTCTTACTTCACCGTTTTTGTAAAAATGTGCCTGTAGAGACATGTGCACAATTATTCACATGCGCTCGGTTAAGATGTGGCTCAGCAGTATGATGTGAAATTATATTTATGCCAAAAGTCACAAAGAAGAAAAAACATAATCACAAGCACTGTTACAAGTTCTTCAGTATTAAAGTTTTCCAGTGCAAAAAATAACTATTGATAGTTCATTTGGCAAAGATGTTTTTGGCAAAACGTCACTTTAAAAACTGTCAACAAAAACAGTTTAAGCAGGGCACATGTTGCTGCCAGAATGTAACTTGGTTTACCACAGTGACAGAGTGTGGCGTCACTGCTTTGAATGTGACTAGTCACATTAGGATCCCTCTTCCTTTGGGCCATCAAAACTCAGTTAATTTGAAAGCTCTGAAAGCAGAGTACCCACAACAGTGTGAATCTGCTGCAGCACAGCAAAGCCCAATGCTATGAACTGCAAACGCCAGCAGAGAGTGGTGAAAACTGCTGAAAAGGTCATCAGGACTCCAGTGCCCTCTCAGCAGACGATCTACTATCACAAAGCCCACACGACGGCTGGGACTCCACCCACCCTCAACAAAGTCTGTTCACACTTCTACCCTCAGGCTGTAGGTATAGATGTGTGAAATCTAGGACCTGAAGACTAAAGAACTCATGGTCATCCTAAACACATGATAGGAGTTTATAACCTCAAATTACCTCAGTCTACATTCCTGCACACTCAATCGCATTCTCACAGCTGTCTCGAACACTAACTGCTGTCTGCTGCACATACAACGGATGTAACATAAATGTTTACATAGCTTTTGCAGCTCATTTTTGCATCTGTTGTGGACAGCAAAGGAAGAATTTCACTGTACAAGAAAAATGTCTCCTGAAACTCATCTTCTTCCTCATTTGTCTTTTGAATAAAGAGACAAATGAGGAAGAAGCTTGTAAGCCATTCAAGGCTTCAACATACAACAGCTATAAAAAAAACTTCTGAGCTACTCAATTCTTTATATTTTGCTCCCAATGATCCAGACTTACAAAAACACTTAATTTTTAGTTTACTCAAAATGAGTGAGTGAGCTCATAAACTCAGCAGGAATGTGTTTACAGCCATCAAAACAGAAAGTAGTATTCAGACAAACTTGCAGAGGACTGAAAGTCTCCTTGGAACCACAGTTTTTGCCATCTGATGGTATTCCTAGAGCACGGAGCTCACAGAAGCAGTGCAGAATCGACTTAACAGAATGGAATAAAAGGCAGCTGACATCCAAAGAGGAGCTTTGGAATGTCTTTCCTCCCAAATATCAATTTCCAAGCTTTAGAATTGTACAGTTATTGTTTTGCATATGTAATGTGTATGTATATGTAAGAAATCGCCACACTTATATCACATTTTCTTAGGAAGAGCTTTTTGTTCTGCGACTTAACCTTATTTAGACATAGTTCCGTCAGGCACGTGACAACACAAATATTGTCCATAAATATGTGGACAAAGTAACAAGTGGATACTGAGACTGTCTGAGGTGTTGAAACAGATAATCCATACTGATTTCCTTCTAAAACCACTACAAAACTACACAGATGCGTACTTAGTGTAAATTATAAAGACTCTTAGACTCAAAGTCACGTATAATAAAAGTCAACAAATTTAAACACCTTAAAGAGAGAAACTGCGGACTGTGCAACAAAGGCTGGCAGTTGAATGGCACCGTTTCATAGCTAAAACCTTTTAAAAAGGTACACGTACTGAATGCCATGCTAGTCCTGCAGGCTTTTTCGTAGAACTCACAGTCTGCAGTGAAGTGTTCTCTCCTCAGGTCTTCAGTTCATCTCAGTTCTGCTGTCTCTGCAAAAAGTTGAAGCGAAATCAAATATCAACGTAGTCGTGATTCGTTTTTTAAGTCTAACAGAAACGGTGACATCAGCTAAATATTATTCCGGAAATAATAATGTAATCATATTTATACACGATTAATGAGCTGAGCAACGACGTAGAAGAAAGGGTATAATTTAAAAAGAGTCAGCAGTCTTCCTACCCGGGTACAGTGTTGTTGCTCTTCTTCCTGTTCCTCTTCTTCTTCTTCGGTGCGTTTAGGCCGGCTATGCTGCCCTCCAACTTCCTTTTCTCCTTCTATCTCCTGCCGTTAGGAGGCGCCAGGGTCACAGAAAAAAAGTGTGTTTCGCCTTGAAATACGTGTTTATTCCCATTAACTAAAAGGAAAGAATTAAACAGTGGTGCACCATGTTTCTGGACTTCTAATGCGACATAAACCATTTAAATGTTTGCCTATACATTTTTTTCAAACAGTTTGCCAAGCAGCGTTATGGCCAGCAAGAACAAAGGGCTAAGGTGGGCCACATTATTCAGGAGAAGCATTCAGTTGAGTGAAGATGTTATGAGTAATTCAATCTGATGCTGACTTTAATAGAAAAATATCAAACAACTCAAACTTTCATGTGCTTCAGTCTGTATTACTTTCAGTTATTGTCTATGAGAACTGGACCATTTAAGGTTTGAGCATGACAGCTCTTTAAAAGTTCATGGCCAGTGACTGCAAATAATTGCAAACTCTTTTCACAACACTACTTGAAATTTAGGACTTGATTTTGCTCAGATTGGTTTAAGACCGGGACAATGTCTAATTTTGAGACTGCCCCAGGAAACTACATTTTGAGGGGAAAAGGACTAGTTGATTGACTAAAAAGAGCAAGCGAGATGAAAAGGACGTGCATCAGATTATAATGATTAAGAATATAATAAGAAGATAGACAAGGAGGGATGAAGGAAAGTTGTCAAGACTTGCTGTGTGGCATGTGGAGTGGGTCCCAAATGCAAGACTCAGATACAAAGGAGGTAAACCAGAAGGCCGCTTTATTGGTGAACTTAAACTCACTACAAAATAACTCAGGTGGGTGTTCCAGGAAGCACATTCAATAAACCCTGAGTTTATAAAAAAATTCAAAGTTTGTTTACCACCACTTTCCTATTGGTGGAAAAATGCATCATGTCGACCTCATTTGCATTTCATGTTGTGAAAATATTTTACTGAAAATGTTTGTGGTTTTTATAATAACAAAGTATAACTTTTTCCTACTCAAATTTTGCATTTTTTGTTTGATTTTAGATCAATTGTGTTACTACAATGAAAAAATGAGTATAAATTCAGAATGTGCAGATTGTGCAGAAACAAAGGCAAGGCAAAAAGTTTTTAACTGTGAAATATAAAGGTCGAATTAAAAGTAGTCAGAAATTACCAAGGGTTAATTATAAAAAAAATGGGGTGAAAATTTGTTTCATGAAAGTGCAGATTTCTGACATTTTGTGTAAAGTGTCCTGGAAGGACTTCGCCATTGACCAATTAGGGTTAGCCTTGCGGGCACCTAAAGACCAATAAGAGGGCCAAGCCAGAAGGATGAGGGGGCAGTCATGGGGTGGGTTGGTGAAACCTCGTTAGAGTGTGAGGAGGTGACAGGGGAGCGTCCTATCTCTTTGGACGGTGAGACGCTAAACACGGTTGTCAAACGAAGAACAGCTGCAGGCAGAGTTAGGTGCTCTGGAACATTTGTTAATGAAAGAAAGTTTCTTTACTTATTTTGTAGTTGACACCAGAGTGAAGGAGTGGAATATAAATGATATACAGTACATAAAATCAAAATTCACATGTTTACTGTAACAGAAATATTAAAATTATTTGGACTAAAAAAAATAGAAAGTTACAGACTGTTTATATGAAACATCTATATACTTACAACATTTGATGTAGTAAG
>VUQR01004566.1:34127-59425 GCA_015108515.1 Hemichromis elongatus
GCAAGAATTTTTTTTAAAAAAAAAAAAAAAAAAAAAAAAAAAATCATAGACTCTCTCACAATGGAGCGCCTCTAAGTTCAAGATGACTCTTGGATAACAACGCCTTTTTCAGATTGATCCTAGTTCGGGTTTATCCAGGGGTTGGAGGGTGGTTTTATTATTTACAGTTCAACTGCACCATTTATAATTACCTAAGGTATGTGTTCCTGATGCAGGTGATGCACATACTCCACATTTCAGAAGTACTATGCATTAGAAAGTGGAAATTTTCCTACACTCTAGGCTTCCTGGTGATTAAGTTTGGAGAAAAAAAAAACTTTCTCTGAAACTTTCTCTGTCCAAGTTAAAATGCCACACCCTAATTGTCTGACACTCTGTGGGTTTGGAGGAGTGGAAGTAACACTGTGTGCTCACGTTTGCAGAGAACATTGAAAAGCTGTCACATGTCTGTACGTAAACATGAGTTTGAATTGTGTTTTGTAGGGCTGTTGCATTTTAAAAAGTAGAAAGTCGGATTTTTCCAAATTTCTGACATCTTTGGGAAGCAGCACTATTTAAGAACAGCAATAGGACATCAATTTTCTTTTATCTACTTTTTATAGTTCACCTTTGCATGCATTCAGCTGGGGTCCATAGAAGCACCTTTATATAATATAACGTAGCACCATATTTCTTATAATTTTCCTATTATACTGGGACCCAACCATGGACATGCATACACTCTAAAAACATGATTACCATTTTTTTAAATGTAGCATCATTTCAAACATTACAAGGCAAGTAATGAATATTAATACAGTACTTTACATGTAGATGAATTTTTACAGTACACATCAAAGAAAGTGCTAAAGTATAAAACGTCCTTGTTTTTTAAGTGTTAGTTTACATGAATATAGGACACACCATTGTATTACATTACATGGATATAAATTTACACACTTGCACATTTTCGGTATCCACTCAGTTTTTAAAACATTAGCAAACATTTATATCCCTACATTTCCCACTTCAAAACTCTGATGATGAAAACTACAAACAACAGCAGCAGGTCTTCTTCAGTACGTGTACATTCACATCACTCTGCCTGCACAAGCACAACCATATAAACACATACAGAGTTCTATCTCTGTTTCTAAAAAAAAAATAAAAATACTATGGTAAATTATGATGGATATGAATATATTATCCAAATTTATAGCAGTGATCCCAGTAGTTTTCAGATGACTATACTGAATCATTGCCTTCTGCTAAAACAAACCACAGGAATAAAATGTAGAGATGCTTTAAGGCGCCAGGGTTGGAAACATTAGCTCCAGTTAACAGTCCAGATTTAGTTTTAATCAAGCTATTTATTAAAGTCCAACAACCTGTAGCCCTCAGCCTTATCTTTTCTTTTACTGTCCATGGATGTTGAGATAGTCTCATCTGATATAAAGAACCATACAAGTAGTTGGCATGTGGGTTCAAAAAATATTCAAAAAAAACAAAATAAAGCAGTGCTTCCCACCATAATCAGCTGAATATTTTTATACAATAAATTAGATGAATTAAGGCATGCACAATTTTATCTTCATACTATGAAAACTGAAAGTTACAGGCTCTCAAAGTCCAGAATTTTCTAGCCCTCATAACTTCATCAATATAAGAGACAGCAACAGGAAATTCACAATTTTAGCAGAAGGTCCTGGATCACATTCACAGTCTGAACCAGAAAAAGAGAACTGCATCGAGTTGAAAGTTAGTAAAAGAAACATACTGTCTAATGTCAAAAGAACACAGGTACAAGCAATAAAGCAAGAAACTGAAAATAGCACAAACCAATGTTGTTTCTTCATTTCACAGCTAAATGTTACATTTAAGGGTGTGGAAAATATGACAGAAGGAATCGAAGAAAGAAGAAAATTGGTAATAAAATGTAGGTCAAGAAGACTTTTTACAGATTCTATATCATTTTTGACAACCACCTATCCCATATGACCCCTGAAAAAGTGCATTTTTTGGAAAATGTTAAAGTTTAGTAGAAATTAAACTAAAGTTTTTTTCTCTTGAAACTACAGTGTGCTCCATGATATTGATCAAATTGCTCAAATTTCATTGTAAAAACAAAATGATACCACTTGGTTCATTTGTTTGTAAATTGTGACACTTGCAGTAAATGAAACATTGATTAAACTCTTTACCAGAACCTAAATGAAAATTTCATGTCACAAACTCCTGAACTCATGACGTTATGAGGGCTCAAACATTATGGAGAAAAAAATACTGCTAATTAGTAAAAGTCTGGACCCACTCATGTACTTCCAACTATGACTTAAACCGTCACTGGTTTTGTTTTCTTGACTGATTTTCTATGGAAAGCCCCTCAATGATGCACATACAGTAAATGATTTGTACTTATGTAGTGCTTTTGTACTCAAAGTGGTCAAATATGGCTGAATAAGATGCTTCTTGTGCTTTCATACTTCTGTGATTGTGATTCTATGACATATATGATACGGAAAAAGTTGGGTTCAGAGCAAGCTTGACAACACGTAATTAAAACAAGAAAATTCCACCTTTAACCTCAGAAGCAAACAAACAAAATTCATGCAAATTTAAATACTGAATTTTCATGTATTGCCGTGGTCTTCACCAGCTTACTGGCAAATTGGTCTTAAGAAGTGTTTGAGAGTTTGTGTGGGATGTCTTTGTTTTCTTTTTTGTGTGTCTCAAAAGTTGGATGCACTGTTACAAATTAGAAAGCTACGTTTAGTTAAACTTAAAAACCATTTTGTTTGCAGATTTTTCACTATCGGACCACCACTGTTGATCATAGCAGGTTGGGAATCTCCATCTTATATCAAGTTTCCTGAACAGAACTATGCTCTCTGGAGCTAACTGCAGGAAAAATGGAAAGAAAACTGAAAACTACAAAGCACAACTAAAAACCTATCATTTTGTAGGTCTAATATCTAACACAAATTCATACCTTTGCTATTTAGCAGATCTGGGTTAAAATATGCTGAAGTGAACAAACACAATGACATTGACTACTCAAAAAATTAAGCGTTGTCTGACTAATGTTAAACACAGAATTTGTTTTATATATTAGTGATTGTAACACCATTGGGTGGGAGGGTGGTAGCATAGCTTGTGTAGAACTATGCACAGATCAATATAGACTACATAGGTTTACAGTTTAAAAGGGTTTTTCAAGTGACTAGGTGTAGTCGCAAGAGAATACAGCTAAAATAATTTTTTTTTTGTGTCAATTATTATTCAAAGTAATGCCATATTTGACATTTTCACCAGTAGTTCCATTTTCAAGTACAGTTATCTTCACATTGTTCATGTCAACATTAATTTCACATTATTCTGTGAGATTCTAAAGTCTCGGTACATATGATAATGACAATTTAATATAACATTTGAATGGATATACACATATAGATGTTGAACTATTGAGTGTCTCCTCAATAAGAAGCTGTCAAAACCTAACACAGTCAATGATAGGCATTTTTAAGCACACAAGCAGAGATCTATGATTGTCACTTTACACCAAAGGCATAGCTAGAAATGGTTCCTCTATGTCAGCTGATTACAAAGCAGCAGAACAAAAGTGCAGCTTTTATTTAAAGTGCTGTTGATTTGGGAATTTTCAAAACAAATATCCATCATAACTTTAAACATGTCACATTCCACCTCCAACGTTATACTTTGTCTTTATGTCAATATCTCGGGTAGATGAGACAATTTTCCTAATTCTATGACAATCAATGTTGAATAACATTTCACTAATGGGTTAATTAAATTATTACATTTCATGTAATTTTTTAAATAAACTGTGCTTTGTACCCAGGTTTATATATACTTTTCCATTTATATGAAAATAAAACAACCTACACTCTTCACTAGATCATATGACAAACACACCAAACCAATCCTGTGCTTTTCAAGCACAAAGGCATTCCAAGAATTGGCTGCTAAAACTACAAAAAAAAATATCAAAACTCTTTTTTTAAACACTTTTTTTTTGCCTTCTTTGTTTCACTAAATCTCAAATCCATTAAACAGATATGACACCTGCACTGACACAAAGAGCCCAAAACAGACATGAGGTATCAAATATTAACTTTTGACTTGTTTCTGTGAAGATATACACATGACAATTAGCTCTGACACCTCCTCATTTAAGCATCAGCATCTCGTGGGAAACACAACTTCCTACATGAAAATTTAAAAAACTGCCCACGTCAGTCAAAATAAAGTTCCAACAGTCAGCATATTTTTTTTAACTTATTAGGACCTGTACGATATGAATACTATCTAATCTCAAAGGGTGTACCTCAACCTCAGAGGTTCCTTCCTTGTAAATTTTCATATTAGAAAGGAACATGATGTTGTAGCAGATGACTCCCTGGCTGCTTATATTACTAGTTGTTTCTTTTTTATAACAGAAATTATGTTTTCACTCACAGTAAAACACTGTACTGGGTTTCAGTGGTAGTGGGAAGTGAAAAAAGCTACTGGAAGTAATTTAACCATGTTAAGATTAGGCATTAGCATGAATCTATTTAACTGATTGAGTTTATGCTTTCCTTTCTACTGAAGATAAAACCAGCTTTACCGTGTGCACATTTAGAGTTCAGCTAATTCCATTTTTAGGTTTATTTCTTTTTAAAGACATTAAGGTTGATGTGTGTTTTTGCCTTGTCCTGATATGATGCTCAAGTCAAAGTCTGGCTTGGGTTCTTTGTCAGTGTGACCAGCTCTGCTTTCATGCTGGTCACAGAATGCAAACATAGGCAAATATACAGCAAAATGCCATCCAAGCTCAAATAAATAGCAGCACTTGGATGGATTTTAAGGGCGTAAAGTCAAAAGTGAACTTACAAGACATTTACACTTTCAGTAATTTCATCACTTGCTCATCAATAGACAGCAAGGAAAGGTAAAATACATGGTTCTGCAGGCACAAGCATATTGGTATAAAGATTTTTTTTATAGACCCATTTGAGCTTGATGTTGAGCCCTTTCAATCCCTACACCCCCAATTCACCAATAAGCACTGGGGTATTTGCTGACATCAAGGTAACAAGCCCAGTTTATACCTTGACTTTGATCGGTTAACATCATACTAAAAGAAAAAAAAAAACAGACCTGAGCTTTAATACTGAAAACCGGTTATCAACATCCTCAAAAGAAAATGTGTGAAATCATTATCATAGCACCACATAATGTAACACATTAAGCAGTAAGGTACTTATATCAACTTTCATTTTTAATTATGCCTCCTCATACCACAAATAAATGATGAAAAGAAGGATTCTCTTTGGCAAAATGTTTAGAACGTGTAGAAACTGCTTGGTAGTAACAAGTAAAAGCCAAAAGGTTTGAAAAAAACAAACTGAGGCTTGTTTGTCTAGGTCAAAGTGCATAGACCTCTTCTCTCTGTTGTTTTAGAGCTTTTCTGCCATCAGTGTACTTGAGCTATACGTTTCTCATTCATGTGAACACGAGGAAGAACAGCCATACTCCCAGCACTCATGCAACATGGTGCATCTTTTTTCAGGTCTACTTCAGGCTCTGTCAAATGTAGTGAAGACACTGAATGACAGAGGATGCAGCTGTGCAGCCACTAAAGAAAGCCTATTACCACATTGTGTGTTCAGCAGAACACATGTAAAATACCTTTCCTTCTGTCAATATACTATGTAAATTTAAGTATTAGGATATAGGTATCATATAAAATAAATAATGTAATTTCAGTAACATAGTTACTCTCTCAAAATGTGATATTAGATCTGTGTGTCTTTCCAGATAGCAGGCAGTGTTTTATTCTTCTAATGAGCTGTACTTTAGGGTTGCTGAACGGACCACCACATATACAGTTGTTTTCTACTTTTATTACCCATTTTAAGCTAATTATATTCATTTATCAAGCGATCTATTCTGTCAGAAAATTCTACAAGCCAGTTCTTTTTCAAGTGTTGCAACGCATATTTTCCGCAGAAGTCTAAATCACGCTAAAGCGATGAAGTTGTGGATAGAATTACTGGATTTGAACTGCAGTAGCTAGAAAGTTTTTTAATTTATTTTACCTCCCCCACTTTTGTGAATGCAACACACACTACAACTGCAGGGTAGAGTCCTATCAAAAACCAGGACATCATGTAGCGCTTTGTGTCCTTGTAATTTAAAGCAGGCTTCTACAGCACAACACGCCTCCCCCCCATCGTTAAGCAGCAAATCGGCACAGTGCTACATTTTACACATTACAGGGTAATCTAGTCTGGTCATTTGCACAGATTTGATTGGCCAAAAGTACTGCACTGCAGGAAAAGCTGTCACTAAATTCATTTTTGCCTACTTTATCATGGACATTTAAAGCAATGTCTTATGTGTCTCATATGAGGATATAAACTGGAACTGTTAACATGAAGGAAAAACTTTCAGTATAGCCATTAGCTGGACCACTGAAAAGGTAGCACACACCAACAGTATGTAATTAATGTCACGATGCGTCTTATTTTTCTCCCCTCCTCCCAAGTCTAATCTGTTACAATACTCATTTCCAATCCTGATTCCTGTAATTTAATTTCTTTTCTACTCATCCAGCTGGTTTGAGAGTGTTCAATAACGCTGCTCATGTGCACTGTGCTTACAGTAAGCTTCAATATATGAGGTATTCTCTTCATTAATAAAGGGTAATACTTTTTCTTTCTGTACCATTTCTTAAATGTACCTATCACAAAAACATAGTATGCTGAACACATTAACTCAGTTTATGTAAACTGACAAAATGTCTGCACATTATGTGGCATAAAACTGCTAACCATATTGCTTTGGGGGTAAAATATTAACAGATATTATTAGCGTCAACTTTCTTAGTATTAAAGTTTAAGTTATTGAACAGTGCACTCTTGAATTTAAATGGCGAGCTATGTGTGAGTGTGTTATGGGGGAGCGTAGGGATGCAGCTGGCTCAGGACCCTGGGAAGGCCCTGACTAACTGGCTAAAACATATTAATCAGCAATGCGAAAAGGATGACTGACTTCTTGGCATGTTAAAAAAGTTAAAAGAGTTTATCAGCCCTTGGCAAATAAACTGAAACGTTAATGAAGTACATGGCATCTGAGTAGTATGGTAGGAGCACATACAGTACATCATATTATTGTCACATCTGGACAAAACTGAATCCCTAAATTAGGCTACATGCTAAAAGCACCATGAAGGTCAGTCCTCCTGTTCCTCACTGTCTTGCTGGCCATCTGTCCTCTTGTCTTTGTGACAAGAAAAGATTCGTCGCATCTCCTCCTCGTACCTGATGAAATTCTCTCCGAATCGAGCCCAGGCTTTTAGGGGCACTGTGATGGTGTTTCTATACGGCTGCCGCACTTCGCTAATTTTTAAAAAGATACCATACCGGTTTGAACCCACATCAAAGTAAAACCTTTTGTTGTCCACTCGGAAAGATGCAGCCTCTGGAAGCTCGGGGTTGTCGTTGCGACTCCTGGAGCCTGCTCGGCTGCGGTCATCGCTCTCTTCGTCCCCGTAGTCTTCGATCAGCTGTGACAGAGCGTCTCTGAACTCAATCAGTCCCTGTGCGGGTAACACTATGGTCTGCTCGATGCCCTGGCCGTAGTAGCCCATTGTGCCGTGTCCTTTGCTGACAGTCTGCCGTATGCGGAGGAACCTGCCTCTCTGGTTCTCCTTCAGGTCCAGGAAGTACTTTCTGTTGTCTCGCTCAATAAATTCGCTCTTGAGGACACGGTGTGCATGGTCATCGGACACCACAGAACCGGTGGGGGACAGGTTCGCGTGATGCTCCTGCGCTCTCTTGCGGGAGTCGTTCCCGCGGCCCTGGCCATTGTTACTGTGGTCCTCGACCTGCGGAGGCGCCAGCCCCCCCCGCAGTCCAATGCGGGCGTAATAATCTATGAAGTCTCCTAGACAGTAGCGTAGAGCAGGAGCCATCGACATAGACAGCGTCAGCTTGCTCTTTCTGATGTTATCATGACGGCCCCTTCCTATCCACACCTCTGCTATTTTAAGGAAACGGCCGCGTACACTCTGCTTGACATCCAGATAAAAGCGTTTCTTCTGGATGTCGACGCGTTTGGAAGCTAGTTCTTGGATGTCATTTCCTTGCTGCTGTGACCAGGTCTGAACATATTGCTGAGGAAATGCATGTCTTGGTAAAGAGTCTGATGCAATCTTACCCCTGCCTCTTTCCATTCCTTTGCAACATCCATCAGCCATCATGATTTATATTCCACCACTAGACAGCACAGGACAAAGCGTTTTGTCCATCACAAAGGCAAATTAACAGGCGAATAAAGCAGGCTTACTCATACAAATGCCAGGAGCAACACACAATTTAGCGAGATGCCTCGAATGACCTGAAAATGGCAGCTAGTTTGCAATCATCAACTGGTCGACTTTCTGTGTCCCGAGAAAAGGTCAAGTTCTCCTATTTAGCTATGTCCAGAGCAAACCTACATTCCATTTTCTGTCAAGTATTTGCCTTATACCTCCCCTTTTACTAAGGGAGCCAGGGAAACAGCCAACCTGAAATGGGAGGAGGCGTCCAATACTACATGAACTCGATGAACCTATCCACCCCCCTCCCCGTCCTGAGAATACCTCAGTTAAAGAGACACGACTTTCATTCTAACTGAAGGTTGTAATTCTGATACACTCACATTGTTTAGACAGGATTTAGGAGAATTTGGGTAAAACTTGTATGAATATTATGATGACAGAAAACAACTCTGTCAAATATATCAAATTATGGTATTTGTAACCTGAAAAACACAAGATTAAACCATTGTCTTTGTGAAACAGTCAAACTGCTGCCTGTAGACTACTATTGCGTTTCATATATTGATTTATTGATCTGGACGTCGAATTTTTCAGAGAAAATATTTCACTTTCATATGATTACAAGTTTCTCCAACAACACAAACAGCACATCTGCATCCTGACTGAGACTATCAATGACCAACAATGGACAGTGTGGTCAGTTCTATGATCATTAATATAGAAATTGGCATTACCATTGATCATAACAATGGTAACTTTGGTTCTCAGTCTTTGGTTAGCAGCTCAAACTCCCACATTCAGAACATTTCAGATTTTGTCAAGAAGGATAAAAGATGTCACCATGATGGCACATGAAACAATAATCTCATTTTATGTTAAATTTCTCTTCACTTGTCTTTCAGACACTGGAGCAGTGGAGATTACAGGATGGCCTCAGCCACAGTAACAGAGCCACTCTCAGCACTCTCGTCTGCTCTTGAAACTTTCTTCATTTTACATATTTCAGATATGAGGGCAGTACTACGAACTAAAACAAGGGAGTCCAATGGCTTTCCCATTTTCAACCACTGTGGCCAGTTTGCATAGGGAGGAAGTGAACAAGAGAACTCTCGTATCCTATCCTGGAACACCACCAAGCCATCGGTTCAGGTATGTCAATGACCCCTGGGTGAAAATCAAATTTCAGGACAGAACCCAGTATTCAATCACATCAAGTTAACTGGGGAGTATATGAAAAATAAAATGCTACCTTTCTTAGACCATGAAATTTCCATCACTAATGGGAGACATTTTAAAAAGTCAGTGTGTAACTTAGTACACCAGTACTACACCAGTTCCATGGCTGGTAACAAGTGATATGCCAGCAGACTAGTAGCTCAGAAGATTAAAATGAGCTAATAATCTCTAGTGATCTAGTTATACATTAGCCAGCATTTTGATGCACTTAAGAAAGTAGATACACATAAAAAGACACTTTCTAAGTCATGTAAAGAGCTTGGAAAGAAAAGCAACTGGACCTACTTAATTTCTTGAAGACATTTCACCTCTCATCCCTGCAGCACATCTGGGACAGCAGCTAGCCACTAGTAGGATGACACCCGAATGAAAATCAAAATCCAAGAAGTAGAAGCCTTTAATGTTCACATTAACTCAGTGTATAGAAACATAAAGTTCACCAGGGAAGATATGAAGGATAATAGTTTGTCATGTCTGGACTGTGATGTGCACATTAAGGAGAAAGGAAACCTCAACAGTGCAGTTTACTGGAAGGCCACACAGACGGACCAGTGCCTGCTCTATGACAACACAACCCCCTGGAACAGAAATGTGGATTAATCAGGATTCCGCAACACGTTCCGGCAGAAAGCGTTCCCTCTAAGTCAAAAGGGAGTAGCAGGTTTATCAGAGAAACGCAAGAGAATCTTCTTCAAGCACGACATCCCAGTGCACTTCCCTTTAACGAAACTAAACAGCCACTCCATAAACACATGGCACATCATTGAAGAGCCACCTCTACAGGACAAGACTCAGCTGTACATATGCATCATTATCTCGCTGATAGTGACCCACACTCCTTTTCACCTTGCTTTTGTTTTGTGATTTTTTTTTCCCTATCAGCCAAAGAAATGGCTCGCTTTTTGTTATACCTTAGTTTTCTCTCTCGTGTGGGTCCAGTCCGCATACACACCGGCTATATGACATCCATATACTTTCCTTTTCAAGCTCCTTAGATTACTATGACCTGGATGATTCAGAACCTACAAAGACATATAAAGTCATGGCAACGTCCCTGCATTTTCAGAACACCTTTTCCTTTTGCTATTTTTAGTTTATGAAGTGTGTTTAAACCAACAATGCTTTTTTGTGAGTGCATTTTAACATCATGACAATGAGAACAATTGACAGTTACAGTGGCTTGCAAAAGTAATGGGCCCCCTTGAACTTTTCCACATTTTGTCACATTACAGCCACAAACATGAATCAATTTTATTGAAATTCCACATGAAAGACCAACACAAAGTGGAGTACACGTGAGAAGTGGAACAAAAATCATACATAATTTTTACAAATAAATAACTGAAAAGTGGGGTGTGTGTAATTATTCAGCCCCCTTTGGTCTGAGTGCAGCCAGTTGCCCGTAGACATTGCCTGATGAGTGCTAATGACTAAATAGAGTGCACCTGTGTGTAATCTAATGTCAGTACAAATACAGCTGCTCTGTGACGGCCTCAGAGGTTGTCTAAGAGAATATTGGGAGCAACAACACCATGAAGTCCAAAGAACACACCAGACAGGTCAGGGGTAAAGTTATTGAGAGATTTAAAGCAGGCTTAGGCTACAGAAAGATTTCCCAAGCCTTGAACAGGCCACTATGCTCACTGGGACTTTCAATGGTCCAGATTTTTTTTTTTTGCGCTTTTCCCCAGATCTTGTATGATATAATCCTGTCTCAGAGGTCTACAGACAATAATCATGGACTTTGTGATTTGTTTGTTGGTTGATGAGATGTCAGCTATAAGACCTTTTCTACACAGGTGTGTAGTTCTCTTCTGCTTCCCAGATTCAGGGTTGCAGGGGGCTGGAGCTTATCCTCCCTGCCACATGGTGAGAGCCAGCATACACTATTGACTCAATTATTTTTTATTTTATTTATAAAAGCACTAAATGGCAACAGCAGTTGCCTAATGCACTTTTTTTTTTAATTAAAATAAATAATACAGTGAAAACTTCAATAAACCACTTCCCACAACCAAGCACTTTCTGACAGTTGGAAGGAAAATCTCCCTTTAAATTTCTAGCAAACTTTTTTCACTTTGTCATTATGGGATATTGTGTGCAGCATTTTAAAGTGAAAAATGAATTCGATTCATTTTGGAATAAATCTATAACATAACAAAATGTGGAACAAGTGCTGCAAATACTTGCACAGTACATTCTCAAATGTAGTCTGAAAGCAATCACTGTCCAGAGCCTGTGCTTAAAAAGTCCCTTTAAACTACCTTGTCCCCGTGCTTTAGAATCATAACTTTATTTTAAGCCTCATATTCACTCAAATACTCACATAATTTCCAAGATAGAAGAGTAGACTTTTTTTTTTAATTTAAAAGTCATGTTACGCACAAACTTGTCTAACTGGGACTTCAACATTTATAAAATGTAAAGATATAAATGTAAAGTTAGATTACTGGCTCCACTGTGTGCTTTCATTGTCCTACTTCATGTGCAGCAGGAGTACTCGGTGAGAAACAGAGAATCCAATTTCCTTCATCTCAGACTTCAAATGTACCCTATAAGCAAGATATTAGGCATGTCGCAGGTCACTTACATGTTACTCGAAGCAGTTCATTAGAATGTCTAACAAAAATCAAAAACTGAAGCCTACTGACTTTCCCTCATATGCTTTATTGTTAATCTTTAGCATGGTGTCATTTAAAAAAGAAATACAATGAGCAGTGACTGATCAGAGCTGGAGCGATGCTGTTTATGACCACGGTGTATTCCAAATTGTTTTAACATTGTGATACAACAAATTCAGATAAATGCTTGCAGACACAGTCTGGAGTGAGAAAACACATCTTCCAACAGCATCCGATACTAACATTAGGAAAACTGAAAAGCAACAGTTTCAACATTGTAAGAGCTTCATGCTGCCTTTAATAAATGCAATAAAAACAGAAGACTTTACATGTAACTTTTCCTTGTGAGGGTAACGTAAGCAAACGACAATTACAAGCTCTAATTCACATTACTCTTTACAGTGTAATATAATGGGACTATTTACATTTGATTAAGTGCAAAAGATATACTGGGATTTGTTCAATGCTTTAAAGACTTGAAATAAACACCCAGGCCTAACAAAGGCACAAGACCACATATGTAGGTGATGCATGTATCAGACAAGCCATCGGAGTTCTTACTGTGGCCTGTAGCCACCCAGCTGAGGCATGTAACTGGAGACTGGTGCTGGTATCCAGTCATCAGATTGGCAATCTGTAGGTGCTGTGTGTTCAGAGTCTTCTTCCAAGGGACAGAAGTCCAGCACCTCGTGCTGCTCCATCTCCGACGGGTTGAAGTCATTAACGTCGGTGGCATTTTCATTCCCTGCATTGTGAGTAAAGCAGGGCTGTCTCAAGAAACACTGTCTGCTGCCCTCCTGCATCATGGTGTCATGGTTCTCTTCACAGTCCAGCAGTGGCTGTGTGGACTCAGACCGTGAAAAAATGGACTGCTGGGGCACAGAGCTTGGGTTCTGGCCCTTGTAACCACTGGAGGCGACTACAGAGGAGTACTGAATAGTGCTGGCCGTGGTGTCAGCCATATCGCCACCCTCATCACTGTCAGACACACTCTGTCGAGGTGAGGACATGCAGGAGGAGCCACCGATTCCACTGCTGTGCTCCTCAGACAGATACTTGTCCTTTTTCAGAGGTAGACTTGCCTTGTCCTCCTCAAATACACACTTTGCATCACAAACATCCACATTAAGCACACTGATGCCCGATAGACCATTCTCTCTTGGGGCCTCTGCCTGTAGAGAAGGAAAGCACAAGTGAAATGTATTAGACTAAAAAGAAAACAGGACTGAAAACTCACAGTATTAAAGTATCCACAGATAAAGAAGTCATTAGACACCTGGAAAAAATGGTTGCAATAAAAATAAAGAAATTAATTTTAAAAAATGGTGCCTTCTGCTACATTCTAAGGCCTCTCTCTTTAATAATAAACACTGCCTTCATTATTATATGTTTTTAATAATTAGTCTTCTGTTGGAATTTTAGCTCAAACAGTCCAAAAAAGCCATCACTTAAAACCACACCTTTTCATGGCTACAGCCTCCCCTTTAAGTCCTCCCCCTCCCTCACCACTTTCTTCTCTATCTGCACTGCTCCATCATCCAATAGAAGCAAAAAAATGTAAGTTTGAGTTGGCTGTTACAGTATGTCTTTGCAACATGCTTCCTCTCCTATGAAAGTGTTTGTAAATTAGGATACAATATTAATGGGGTAATTCTTTTAGTTACTGGACTTCTGTGCAAGCTGTATGTGCAATGCTTTCAGCTGACTTTTTTTTATGCATGACGTGAAACATGGAAGACAGTTCTTCACTCTGTACTCTGACCTTCTTGTATAAGGCAAGTATCATTAGCTGACAGAAATGTCTGTGCAGTGATGACAAACAGGGTTGAGATTGAGCAATCAGCTATATGCAAGCAATCATTTGTGTTATGCTCTGGTCATGCTGACACACTAATGTGAGGTCCTTACTTTAGAAGGATAATCCGGAGACCAGTTTCCAATGGTGCTATCTCCAGGGTTTGGAATCTGAGGCCAAAGGTTGTCCTTGATCCTGTAGAGAAGAAAAAAAATACTGATATAGAAAAACAATACAATAACTCCACAAAATATTGAAATCACAATTAAAGCAAAGTTATCATGATGAATATTGTGTATGAAGTAATAAATATTTACAATATTTAAGATTGGGATGCTCAAAATAAACCAGTCTTAGAAAGGCTATGATGCAACAAAGAGTAAATGGATACCCTAGATGTACATGTTCAGTTTACAGCCATTCACTGAGAGGTGATAAACATCTCGAGAGATATTAAAGAGTAACTTACACATCTTTTTTGCAGAAACAGAGCAGCATGGTCATGAGAACAACAAACAGAAAGCCAAGGCTCACTCCTACCACAATGCCCTCAATTTCTCCTGGTGCTATGAGGTAAAAAAGAATATATAGATAAGACAAAGGGTTAACAGCAATTCAAAAAAAAAATTGCTAAAAAATCTGAACTTCAATTAGCGTCTCGTCCAAGACACTTCTTTAGTTCTATTCCGAAATATCTTAAACCTAAGCCTTCCTGTCAAGCTCTCAGGACTACCGTGACCTTGACTAACTGAGAACCTACACAGACACTTTGGAAAAGGTAAAACTGACTTTGTGACATTTCTAAACTAGTTGGAAGAGTGTGTCATGTAGGGAAGCTTATACTGACCGTATTTCAGAGTGGTGAATGAGTGATTAGAGCCATTGAATGAGCCTCTGATAGTTGAAGCCTTTATCCAAATGTCATACTTTGTGTTGCGTGACAATGATGTTAGAGTGTATGAGGTGGTGTTAGCTGGTACAGTTATGCCTGCAAAAAAGTACAACAGAAATCAAAGTTTAGCCTGGCAATTGAGCGTATTCATTAAAATAAAGCCAACCCAACAGTTCAGCACAACATGGAAGCAGTAGATACCATGAGTTTTAGTCCCAGTTCGATAGTATATTGTGTAATTTGTGATGAAGCCGCGTCGTTTTATCAGAGGAATGTCATCCCACACAAGCTTAGCTGCATAACATCCTGGGTCACCACTCAGGTTGACAGTAGGGGCTTGTGATGGGACTGGAAAAAAAGACAAACTGACTTTAAGAACATCTCTATAAATTATAATATCTACGACAATTCAAAATACAACAGTTTATTATTGATTCGTTGATAAGTATGATCTCTTACCTCCTTGCTCAACATAAGCTTGGTCATGCAGTGGCTTCCCAACCTTTCCATCCACTTTGCTATATATAGGATACACTGATATTTTGTAGTGAACAAACCTCTTAAGGTCCCCTAGATTTGACATCAAGGTAAAAAAAAAAAAGGGGGGGGGGAGAAAAGCACTTTTTAATTAATAGCAATCCTACAAAACATGCAGTTAGAGTAAAGCGACAAAAGCTATTAGTAATATCAGTAACAGTAAAAGTTAACTTAAAGGTTTTCCTTTAAGATCCGCTGCAGTGTATACCTGCCATCATGGCAAAGTATATTAATTCCTTGTTACAGGAGAATATTTTCTTGCTTTAACAAGGTCATATTAAAGTCATTATGACATATTTATCATTCGTATTTGTTACAATAAGAAATTTGATTCTTTATAACTCCATATCAATTCATATTAAATTAAATTAACATTCTCATTAAACAATGAAATCACAGACTTTTTAACCCCACCTTTTTATCACTTTTTAAAAAGATCTACCTAAAGTGCCATCTGCACAGTAACGTCAGGCTCCTCTTTATGACAACTCAAACTAAACAACAGCTTCTTAAAGACATTAAAGAGAGGAGAGAGATACGATGATGGCTGACATATTCTTTTAAGATAGACAAACTAAATGAACATTCTCCAAGCATGGTGATTCCATATTTCTTCAAGAGGGTTATACAACAACTTTTTATTTCTTAAACCCTCAGAAAAAAAGAAAAAATACCTTTAATTGTAGTGTTGTTTGTGGTTCCACTTTCCCTCTGCCAGTTTCTCTCACCATCACTGACCCATTCCACCACATACTCAAACACTTTTCTGTTTGGGGGTTTCCATGAAAGGAACAGCTGACCGCTATCGGACTGTATAGCAATTTTTTCCACTGCAGGAAGTTCTGTAACAGACACACACACACACACACACACATGAAACACACAAATATGACCCTAACCCAATTTGTCATCCATTGGGTCTTGATTTGAACTAGACTTAGTGAATAAACTACATTTAGTAAATTCCATCCATCCATCCATTTTCTTCCGCTTATCTGGGGCCGGGTCGCGGGGGCAGCAGCCTAAGCAGAGAAGCCCAGACCTCCCTCTCCCCAGCCACCTCCTCCAGCTTATCCGGGGGAACACCGAGGCGTTCCCAGGCCAGCCGAGAGATATAATCTCTCCAGCGTGTCCTGGGTCTGCCCCGGGGCCTCCTCCTGGTGGGACAAGCCCGGAAAACCTCACCCAGGAGGCGCCTGGGGGGCATCCTTGTCAGATAACCGAACCACCTCAACTGGCTCTTTTCGATGTAGTAGATTTAGTAAATTGTAGAACTTATTTAACCTCAAGTTTAAACCCTGCCAAGAACTTTGAGTTAAAGCTCTGAAATGATCTGCTATGTGTATACTGGGCAAATAATCATACATTACTCATACCACTTTAGTGATTCTGTTAGCTGCAGTTCTATAGTTGGGGCTTCCCAAACAGCTGAGAGTTAAAAAATAAGATCGCCAAACCACATGGCACCCTGATTCATGGTTCCAGCCCTTTGGATATCATCGTCCGTCTCTCTTATTGTTACTTATTAATCAATAACATGCTAATTTGTGTGACGTTATGTCAAAAATATTATCTGGTGTGCTTGTCACATTTGTGTCTAAATGGCTCGCCTGTAACTTTAAAGTCAACATAGACACTCACCCTGTGTTTTAGAGGGAATGGTTAACCTTGCCTCAGGAGATGCCCCCACAGAATTGATGGCTGTGACGTACACAGACACAGACTCCTCATCATCCAAGAGGACAGTTTTTAGTGGAGTGATCTCCTTTTTACTTGAGCTGCCATCTGTCAGACTTCTGTCCACTGGAATAATCTCCCAACTTCCATTCTTGATTCTATCCTTTCCTTTCTGAATCGTTATGTTAAATCTTCTTATCTTCCCATTGGAAAGCTCAGGATCCTGGATGAGCAAAGTTACAGACAGTTCTCAGTGTGCGTCATTGTTACACAAAAATAACCAACATGAGTGCTAAAATAAATGCTAAAAACCCAAAATGCCATGAGCTATGTCTCTATGAAAATGCCTGGCAGGTTTATATGTGGGGACGATATATTGGCCGATATTAGCTACTCGCCAATACGTTGGTATTGGCATTTACAAGAAATGTCAAATTATACCTTAAAAACTACACAAGAGATGAGAGAAACACCCTTTATGCACGTTAATATTGTTGACATTACAATATGCAGCTTGCCTGTTGTTAGTAGCATATGTTTGAAAAGCAAACATATGCAATTACAACAACTAGCTGATTGGTGCAGAGTGTAAATCCAAAGCTTGATGTAACAATAAAATAAGATTATTTTTAACCTGGATTGTTATATTATCTTAATAAGGTCTTGTAAGAGACTATACATAATAAATAATTAAGAAATCTGTGTATATTTTGTGTACCTATTTGTAGAATGTGTATCATTTATTTTAAACCTTAAGGATCAGCAGTAGCATTGTTAGGTAAAACATTTTTAAAAGTTAAATTAACTGTGATGGAAATTTACCTTACAAATGAACTCAATTTGTCGTTTATTTATGCCTTCCTCCGACGTGATTATCCATACGTCTGGTTTACTTTTGGGCACTATATAAAAGAAAAAGGAGAGGATATTAAATCTTTCAGTTTAACACATTGGTGGACAATGTACGCAGTTTCATGGGATCAGTGAATCTTCTCACAGCCCGGGTTTTTATTTTCATTCTTCATGCATTTGGACACAAAAGGTCTTGAGGCGTCATCACATATAACACAGTATTAAGTGAACAATTCATTACTCGTAAATTTGCTAATTGTCTTTAGCAAAATATTCCATTTGGTGAAAAACTTTTAATGAAACTAGTCTGAACTGGAATTCATTATACTCACAATCCTCTGGTGTTCTCTTGGTAACGTTCCTACTCCAGTCACTCCAGTAACCACAGTCCTTGCTAATATATTTGCACCGCACCTGGGTGACATAAACTGTGTCTGGTTGAAGGCTCTGGAGTCTAAAGGATGTTATATGCCCCGAAGTGTCCGCACGAGGTACCTAAAAACATAAACCACATCTGTCTTCAGTTGTCCATTTGGAAATAAAACAGAAAATATGAACCTGGCTGAGAAGAAACACAACTAAAAGGTTAGGACCCTAAGATTTCAGCAAAAACAGGACCCTCTTGCTGTGAGGCAGCAGTAGTAAGCACAGAGCTACTGTGTTGCCAGTTGAGCACCTTGAGCATGTGCTACAAAGAGAAAATGGTGTACAGACTGTACAGTACACTGGCAGCTGTACAAGGATGTATAGACCACAAAAAAGCATGTTACTGTGCTAAAGTGAACCTAAGCAAACATTTACTTAGATAATCAGAGATTTCATAACAGTTTGAAAATTTCATAAACCAGTACATCCTAGAAGGAAACAAGATGAAAAGTCAAACATCATTCCTTTCTTGAAGATTTCACTTCCTTGATCAACTCCCTGCAATCCATCTGCATCACATTAAATGGGCAAGAGACCCTATGCTGATGACACAAGAGAAGAAGTCGTTATGCTTTCTCTTGGGAGAGCAAATGTTTCTACAAATGAACTCGAAATTTGTCCTTTAGCAGTCTTTATTATCTTTGCAGTAGGTCAGCATGCTTTGCCTCCATACTTTAATTCATTCTCAACAGCTTTGTCTGTGCATTCTTATGGGAGCAGATTCAACGTGTCATGAAATCAGATTTTCTTAAAATTGTCAGTAATACAATTTCTGCTGATGTGTTCATTAATAAATAACACAACACTGGAATCTTAACTGATTTACAGGTTTACACAATATTTTGAATCTTTTAGAAATGTGTTGATATTGTCTTTTACAATGGTAATGTGTGATGGAACGGTACACAAACATACTTACATAATTCCACGTGTCAGATCCCAATCGGCAGAATCTAACTTCATATATTGTTTCCAGATAAAGTTTATTAACAGAAGTCCACTTCATCACAAGGGAGGAGGGAAAAACTGGCTCTGAAATGACTGTGACGGATGGAGGCTTTGTTTTTACTGCCACACACACACACACACACACACACACACACAAAAGTCACAAAAAGAATTTAAGACAATCAACAATTGCTGTTGTACCATCACTTAATCTGAATATCAGTTCTAGACTACTGACTCAGAACATGCAAATATATTAAACATAATCATCAAATGTAGCATTTACTTACCGAAGCAATTAGCAAACTTTATCAGATGTTCAGATTCTTCTTTTCCAAGTCCATTTTGTGCCACCACCCAAATCTCCAGGTCCATGTGATAGGGAAAGACATTCATTTCAATTTTGGCTCTGTTTACTGGCCCTGATGTTGATGTATTATAGATTTTATCATTCCTAAAAAAAAGAGGTAGAAGATAATTTACTTTACAGTAAAACTCAAAGCCAGACATCTGGTATTCATTAGTAGTTTAAGAGGTCACATTACATTTAGGTGGCATAAAGGTGCAAAGGTTTGCACAATCAGGGTCTGCATATTCTCTGCACCTGCATGGGTTCTCTCCACTCTAGTTTCCCCCCCACAGTTCAAACACATGCATGTTAGTTTAAATGGTCAGTATAAATTACCCCCTATATGTGAATGTGACCATGTTTCTTGTGTTCATATCTGAATGTGTCCACGTGACAGACTGTATACACACAGTCTGTCACACAGTTACACACCTTGACACTTACAGACATTACATGTTTACATTGTCAATACCAGCAATAAAAGAATGTAAAGCTGGCTTTAACAACCAGCTTGACTTCAATTCAATTCAATTCAATTTTATTTATATAGCGCCAGATCACAACAACAGTCGCCTCAAGGCACTTAGTTTCACCATAATAATGAATGAAAAACACAATCATACACAAAAGTAGTAATGATGTATGAAGCATGTACTCACCCAAAGATCCTAACAAACAGTGTATAATTTGTATTTACAGCTTCTGTTTGACGTCCTACTCCTTCCCACTGACATTTAATGTTTAATGAGGTGATTTCATTCTCCTGAACTGCCATACAGGTCAGATTCTTTGGCTTCTCTGGGCGATCTGATATAGAAACAAAACACAGCAACTAAACTCACAAAGTTTCTCTTTGAATATCCCACAAAATTACAATTTTCAGATTGTGAAATTTAAAGTTTTTATCAAAGTTTTCCCAAGTGCTTTTTAACAGAGAAATTGATTTTTAATATATTATTTCTAAACATAATAATTTTATTTAGAGAATAGCGTTAATTGTTTCTATTAGCACACAATAACAGAATTATTTCACCACCAAAAAATAAATAAATACTGGCAACTGCCAGTGGTACCCTTCAGCCTCCTCACAGATACATCTATGGTATCAATTTCAAAATTTTCATTTGGTGAAAAATCTACCTCCAGAAGACCAAAGTGTTCCAGTGTGGGAAACTTTGAGTAATTTCTGAAGAAACCTGATAAAACATTCCTCCCATTGTAAACACTACATCCAGATGAACAGACTCAACTTTTTGGCATTTTCTTACCTGTATGACCTAACATGCGTCAAAACAACACTACAGGCTGTTTTCCCTAAAAAAAATTGATACAAGATTGGCTATCAGCATTCATTTTGACCCTGGTATTGGTTTTTCTTAACTAATTTTGTTTCTGTGTGCAAAGTAAAATAATATAGATAGAAACCAGGATGTTTGGTAAAGCTTTTTTTCACAGCACTTGGAAAATAGTTTATTTTATATTATTGCTTGGAAACACAGAAAGGAAAGAAATTAAACTACTGTTGTCACAAACAAAAAAAGAGTTATCTGCATTTGGGTAAAAACAGCAATGAACTTTAAAGTTAGGACAATAAGAACTTACAGCCTTTCTTCAGCCAAATCCCATGAATAAATTTGCCCTGATTTCGGACAACATACTCTGACTCTTTCTTGCAGCTGCAGAATAACCATTCAGATTTTTCACCTCTGATGGTGAAAGTGACATTAAGTGCTGAACTGTTGATCTTGGTGTAATGGTCTTTGGGGATAGGTTCAGAGAACCTCCAGTAGAGATCATCTGCTGTGACTTGGGTTGTGTTGATAATCATGCACGTAGCTGTGAAGTTAGACCCAATCTCAACCACTGGAGACTGTGGGGCTATCACCAAAGGATAGTCAACTTCTGAAGGTCAAAACAAAAAACAAAAAAAGTAAACCCACATACATTTGTGAAACTCACAAAAAATAGCAGATGAGTGCTGTGCTTGTGCCAGCATTTCTGTGAGTCTGAGCCAGAAAATTACTCACAGTTCCTGTCACGGTCTAAGCAATGCAACCACAATAGGAACATCTGCTGCTAAGCGTGATGAGACATGACCACATTCCTCTTTTTAATGCAACATTAAACTCTGCCTGTCACGGCAGCATGGACACACACAAAGCATGGTTATACCAAGGCAGAAGAAAAAATTGCAGCAAAATGTCTCTTTAATCATTACATAACAAAGTTGTTAGCCTTAGAGCTAACCTTGCAGTCACAATTTTCCCAACTTTTGGGATAAATGAGGTTGAGGCAGCGCTGGGCATAGCTACAAAATTTTGCTGATCATGATCGCTTGTAACTAGTTTCACAGCAACACAGAAAGCTGGAGGGATTCTGACTGCCCCCAAACATCTGTTAATGTGTAGTGCAAAATTACCTAACCTTTACCATTCATGTTTATTTTTTTGCACATCTTTCACACTTATGTTTGCGATCATCAAACAAACTGTATACTAACCAAAGAACACCCAGATAAATGCAAAATAGATCTTGTAAATTCTTTGAATTATTAAGGAAATAAAAATATCCAAACCATCATGGCCCTTTGTGAAAAAGTAATTGCCTATGAACCTAATAACTAGCTGTGCCACCCTTGGGAGCAAGAACTTCAATCTTTGCAATATCCCAGTTCTTGATAAATTGTAAATTAACTGTGACTAATCGCATTTTTTTTAGAAAGCTGAGTTGAATTTCGATAGTCACACTCAGATCTGATTACTCCCAAACCAGCTTAATCAATAAAAACCTACACAAATAGAACTTGTTTGACAGTGTTAAGTAGATTAAAAGATCTCAAAGCAAAGCAAAAATATAAGACATCACGAAGGATGCATTCTTAGAGAATTGTAATTCCTAAGGTAGAGAAGGTAGTCTTCCCTAATCATCTAGGAAGCATTAGCTGCAAAACCTTCTGCCAATTTACAAACACAATAGGAAGAGCTTTAACCATCACTTCATTTCAAAGGTGGAGGTGGAGTGAGAAACCAGCAGTTTTCTTCTGTACAGAATAAAATACAGACACTAAGCAGAAAAACAATGATATGACAGACAAAACCGACACCAACAAACACAACAGACACAAGGCTGAAAGAAATAGACAAAAAGAAACATCCCTTTGGAGGTGTCGTCACAGGCAGGCATGTGTCTGTATCAAGTAGCAAGCTATAATTCATTTCCCCATCTAAAACAAACAAACAATAAAATGACTGATCAAGATTGTTCTACTAATTATTTTTTGCTCCTGTTTTTGTTCTCTCAGACTGATCCGTCTCTCTCTCTCTCTCCTTTCCATATGCTACACTTGTCCCTACTAACCATATGCATTAAAAATAAATCAGTAAACCTGTATATGTGTGTTGTATTTTTAACTTTAACTTTTTAACTAGAGCTCTCTGTCCACAGGCCGGCTTTTTGGTTTCAAATCAGTTCAGTTCTTCAGTTTTTTTAGAAGTACAGTTTATCTCACCCTTCACAGAAAAGTCTATTGAGAGTGGCATGTTCATATGTTACTAGCCTTTGTTGCAGAGGTAAAGTTAATACAAAACACTTTGTTTGCAATTTGAACTGTTACACAATGTCCATGACAAAAAACTGCTTGCACTCTCATATCAGTTGGATAGAACCAGTTTTGTCTGGATGACTAATTAGTTAATTCATTCAAATAAAGCCAGCATTTAATGTAGCACAACTGCTCAGAAGTGATTCCGAGTCTATTTTTTGTATGATTTGGCTTGCCTCAGCCTTTCTGTCCTGTTTCCCTTCCTTAAAAGTGGCTTCTTGACCAAGACCATTACTGATGAGGTTTCGGCAAATAGTAGATTGATCACCTGATCAGGTTACCTGTTATATATATTTTTTTCTATTTCTTAAGGAAATCATTTTCAAACACTCTTCATCTGCTGCAGATAGTTTTTAGGACTGTTACTGATTCCTTTGTCCTCCACTGTCAACCATCCTGGCAACTTTAAATAGACTCTTTGCTAAGTTGTCTGTTATGTGTTATGAGTGAGCTGCCTTTTTATGCTTGAATGTCTCAATGTTAAGGGTCTTGACAAAGAAAAAACAACCTTCTTATGATAATGGCCAGGAACAAAGACTGGACTGAAAATGAAAGTGAAGTGAGCATAGAAAAAAGCAGCCAGTGTTCAGGGAAAACTATGAAAGACCATCAGTGAGCCTGGAGAACTATTTCTTAAAGATGTGACAATAAAAATGGCAACAAAATCTAGTTCTCTAGAACCAAAATATAAAGAAAAGAGTGATGAATATCCGCTTCATCATCTCCACCGAAACACACAAGCTAAGACACAAGGATTCAGATGAGAAAGCTCTATTTTGTGCAGCATATTTGCATAGTGGGGCAGCAGGAAATATGAGATTCAAATGTTTTAAAAAACAATGAACATTCTGAGTGTCCATTTTGATTCATGCTTGCGTGTATACTAAAAGGTAACACTCCCCAGTGACTAAAGATGAATTGTACTGTTGATGATACTGACCATTGGCGATAACAGGAGCCAGCCAAGCTAAAACCCACAGATGGAGCACAGCCGCAGAGACCATGATGATGATGACGACTATATAGGAAGACAAAATAAATAAATAAAATTTCCAAAGAATGGTATCTGTTCTTTTTCAAACACACAACTTCGCAGCTTGTTTTAGCATCATCGTATCGCAGCTTGTTTTAGCATCATCGTATCATGTAGCGCTGAATTAAACTGAAGAATTACTTTCGATCTTTTCATATGTTTAGTAATAACTGTAACGCCACAGTAATAACTGTGATAGTAATAACTGTGGCAAAGACACTGAAATTTAGGGTTTCGAAACAGCAGCTAGCATCGATGCTAAAGATTTTGTAGTCCCGTCTAGGAACCCATGTCCACGGTAGTCACGTCGTTTAACGAACTCACATTGTCATTTCTGCTAATGGTAGTGTTTCCACAAAAACAAACAAAGAAAAGTCATGACTTACGTTAGAGTTACCCGTTACTGTCCTTGTACAACGCTGGTTAGTCAAATAGTATATTTGTGTACACCCAGCAACTGTCTAGACAAGTTAAACAATTTTCAGATACCATTTCTAGCTCGCCGTGCCTCTGGTTCTTGGTATAGCACCACCCACTTCCCGTCAAAGCAAGCCTATGTCGCAATAAGTTACCTAGCTGCGCTACTTATTAGCCGATCTCACAACGTGGTGATGGCCCTAAACCATTTCTGCGGAGCGTCTGCCATCTTGACGAAACGTTTTGATATCTGCGGAAGTGCACCAGTGGCCAAATGCTGTTTGCTGATTTGACAGATAAAGTGTCAATTAAAGACTTTTGACAAATCGGAGACTTTTGCCGTGTGTGTTTTGTGGACCTTACGCTCCTATTTTCCCGTATGTCTCCGCCTTTCGCCTCCAGAAGAAGAATACACAACGTCAGGAATCCCTTGGCACTGACGTTAGCTACCTCACAAACCAGTATAATGTTGTCGATCACTCGTTGTTAGACCTTTTTCAAAACAACAAGCTTTGCATATTGTCCAAGGCATTGATGAGAAGCATGGGAACAGGACATTAACATGCCTACGGGGCGGTTTCTAAGGAAGGACACTAATGTAAATTAAGT
>VUQR01004567.1:7206-21742 GCA_015108515.1 Hemichromis elongatus
CTTTTGACAAAAAAAAAAAAAAAATATAAAAAAAAAAAAAAAAAAAAAAAAAATGATCAGGTTAGATAAAAAAAATAATAATTTGATGAGCCCTAGCTGCATGAGTACAGTTCATCAGTGTTAGCTGCCACAACTTAAAAATTATATTAAGCTACTAGTGTATTAACATAAGCACTGACTTGGGCAGATTAAAGATATACTGTACACACACAGCAAAACATTTTACTTTATACACTGGCCAAGTTTGAGCACCATTCCAGAATAAGAATGTGTTTATTTTCTATTTCCACTGGACATTTTATTCAAATTTGTACACATAATCCCAAATTTGCATGTATAAAAAAAATACAAATTTAAAGGCTTAAAAAGATAATTGCCTTAATATGAGTAATCAACTAGGGATCTTTCTTTTATTCCCAGTGTTTTGCAATACAAAGATTTGAAGAGCATTCCTTGAAATTGAGTTTTCCTCATACGCTGAGCCACACAGCTCCACTTCAATCTATTTTCTAGTTATATTTTATTTTAGTTTTTGCTGTGGGATTCGTTCAGATCTCATTCAGAATCTGAAGTATAGAACATTTTTCTCCTAAAAACTTGAGGGAATTCTAACTTTTTCTGGCTGTGAACAGTATTATCTGACTTGGAGTGATAAAAAAAACAAAACATTTTCAAAATTTCTCTTTCTAAAATCCTTTGACTCTAACATGCAAAAAAAAAAAAAAAAATCCAAATATTATATCACCAGTGTTCACCAATATTCGCATATCTATTCAGAAACACTTTTAAAAGTTGCACAGATGGATTTATTTAGATTTTGCCAGATTTGTATATTTAAAAGATACAGCGTAGAAAATGACAGAATAAATGCTATTTACATGTTAAAACTTAATTATAATTTCAATGAATATTAAAAAAAACTCTACCCTGTTTACCTTTAGTGTATTGTCTTATAAAGGGATGATAAGTTGATACCCTTTTAATTAAAGCTCAGTGTCAATCAGTACACAAAAATACAGCTAAATTTGTAACTAAAAATGACTTAGTCAAATGAAAAAATCTGCTAACGTATTTTCTATTATATTCTAAACTGTAATGCAGTTTTTGGATTTCAAGAAAATACTTAAATTTAGAGGCATGTGAGTCAAAGTGGTCTCTCAGGACACTTTCTAACACTTTCCTGTTTGTACATAACACAAAAACAAAAGCACTTTTGTTTCTAATGACATAACTGACCTGAGTTTAAAACAAGATGAACTCAGGGATTAAATGAGCGTACGCAAAGCTTATCCACAGCATTCATGCATTCTTACTCCTTGTGCATTAGAAAATAATGCCTCAAACCTCCAGGTACTCAGTTGTGTCAGTGGATGTGTTCATCCCGGGTTTGCAAAATCATTACGATTACTTCCCACATGCCTAAATTATACAGCACTTATTGCCAGGCCTTTTGACCCACCTGAAGACATACTCTGAATACTCTAACATTGTATTTGAAATTCAGAGCAGCTTCCACCCTTGAGCATTATGATAATCTTTCCAACTAGCCATATCAATGAAGAACGCCTATCACACAGGCATGCACAAAAAACACCCATTGTGTCTTTATCGGAAAATACACATAAATGGCAAAAAGCAATGGCTGCATCCATAAGGAAACAGCAGAATGGAGATGTACAATAACAGCCGTTATTACTTGGCATTTGGCAGTGACATCAATCAGATCCAGCCATTCTAAGCACTGTGATGGTACATAACTGCTCAGCCAGAGAGCTGATTTAATAGAGCATGGTCTGATAAAGTCCCTGCAGAGATCACTTCATGGCCAATAGGTTGCTCAGGCAGCTAATTGGTCAAAAAATAAAACCTCTCTCAGGAATTGGATCCAGTGTTATCACAGTGAGTCTGGAACACTATTAATGAGTTGCACTGGCTCCCTTTAGCCCCCTAACTATATTTCTGCTCAGGCTGCGCACGGGGAATTTGTGTTTGGGCATAATTATGGTGATGATGACCAAATGTTTACCTTATAAGCAGAGTGAACACAGGAGCATTTCAGCAGACGCCGTATAGTTGTAATAACATGGAGAATAATGATGAGGGCACACAATCTCAGCTAGACTCACGGCAGACCAGCCAAAGATTTTGCACATCCAAATTCACCTGAACATATGGAGGAAGAAAGTTGATTTCAGTTCAGTAAATTGTAGCATTTAGTGCTTGACTGCCATTAAACAGAATCACAGCCACAGTCCTGTGATTTTCACTTGTACACAATGAGCTATGGTAGCAACACAGTTCTCTATGAGATGCAGTTATTTCTTTTTAGAGCAGAATAGAGCCGCACAATTAATCTTGTTACGATCACATTCAGTTGCCAGACGTGCAAACTTCTCCCCTGGCTGCTTGCAACCAGCTTTGATGTTCAAGGCACCTTTGAGCTTTGCAAAGTAGAGAAAGTGGTATAAATAATCGTTTTTGCTGTTTCTTAATTAGCGACCTGAAACACAATTAAAAAGTCGACGTTCCTTTTCAAGCAAGTGGACCAAAAATTTTAATTTTTTTAAAAACTAAACTAAAAATTTACAAAAACTGATAAATGATAGTGAAAGCCATGATGACGAGAATTTTTTTTACTGTCATCTATCATTTTTAAGAATGTGGTATCCATCCTTAGACAAAGCAATAACTGATAATCATTACAAAACTAGCTAATTCTTTAAGAATCCCACAAAGAAGCAGCATTTTACTTGTTAAAGCTACAAAAACAATATTCATGAAAAAATCCTCCTGTTTTTTACTGGGCAGGTCTTTGGTCAAAGCAGGATTACCACTAGTGCAAAGTGGGTAACCATTACTGGACACCTGGGCCACCAAGAGACCCAAAAGATTTGACTTTGTCATTTAGGTTTTCTGCCAGTTGCACATGAAGCCTGAATCTAAACATATTACTGTCTATTTATCTGATAAACCAATCCAAACTCCATACATTTCACCTGGAAAAAGCAGGTTGAGCACATTTTTTTTAATTATCTGGCTTCGCTACACCTGACAATAGCAGTCAAGCTAAGTGCTTCATTATGTTAATCCACGCTCTCTGAAGTCAAATCGGGCTTTGAGCATGTTCAGTGAAAAGGAATGGGGTTTGAACCTGATGATATTCTCAAATATGGAGAAGTTTCAATCGTACCGGTAATTTAAACAAATGTGCAGAATGAAATAATACAATAACAAAACCCAAAGCTACAGAGTTGCTACAGTCAATGCAAGCAAAAAAAGGGTAGCAAAGAAAAGAACAGAAACATGTAGAGATTAAGCTGACCGCATACTGACCACTCATTGGCCTTTACACTACAAGCCACGTTCACCTTTTCACACATATTCAAACAGTAATTTAGATATTTTGTAAAGCAAAATTGCTATCTAATGTTAGAACAACTACCAGCTATCCTAACACATATACTTGGACTAAGTACCCATAATAACATCCCTGCCCCACAGTTAAAGCATGGTAGAAGGTGGTATTTATAGCTGCGATCTTTATAGCTTTATAGTTATGCATTTTATTAAAATAATTTGTTGCTTACGTGTATTCTTTTGACAATTTTAGCTTTATTCTTTAGCTGCAGCTCTCACTTAGTTAAACAAGGTCAACTAGTAGCCCACAAGGCATGTGTGCTATTTCTTTTAGGTTGGTGCTGCTATTTAAAGGCTTAAAAAACAGTGACATGGCTTTGAAATATCTTGCAGCCTGCAGGAAAGAAATTAAAGAGGGAATGGCATTTCTTCTGCTGAAAATCTGCATGTCTCATTGATGCTTGTCAGCAAAAAAGTGTTAAACTGTCTCTGAAAAATAGAAACGATTCTAGTGTTTACCGAACACTATTTGTCCATGGAACTAACTAGTCAATACATATTGCCTTTTTTTTTTTTAACTTCAGAAAAACATGATTATTGAGATTATAAATCTCTTTTTACCACCGTGCGTTGGCCATGACAGGCAGCAATGGTATTTGCATAGACTTATAATACATACCTAAATACAAAAGGCAAAGACATACAAAATGGGAATACAAACATACAAGAATAAAATACAAAAACAGCAAAATATTAAAAACCCCAGTGCAAATAAAGCCTAAAATATCAATGTCATTTTTTTTTTCTGAAGCCAAAAACATCAAGCAAAACATCTGCAGTCTGAAGTAACTGCATCCAAATCCTTTAAAATCCCCTTTCATTTATTCAGTGAGAGGAGGTACTTAAATATTAGTTGGTTTTGCAGTTGACTCCAGAAAATTGAAGCTTTAAACTTAAATGCTTTTTTTCCCAAATTTGCTGCAAATATTGCCAATTTTTGGGAAAGACAGTAACTTTCAACTTTTTTTGATGAGTGAAAGTCAGCAATCAAAATGGGAAAAGACCAAGAATACCCTTTGTAAAGAAAAACGGGTAACATCCAATTTAAGCGTAGAAAGTACAATTGTGGGTAAGAGTTTTAAGGTTTGTAATAATTCTCAGTGGTGAGATCAAAGTGGAAACAATATGTTTCTTTTTTGATAGACATAATATGATTCTAAAATAAATACCCAGTTTCAAATTAATCTTTCTTCACTAGTTGCTGAAGGTGAGGTGTAAATGAAAGAGAGATTCATTAATTTTATTTTGGGATACAATGTCAGTCTAAGAGTTATGATATGCAAAAGGTTCAGTGGTTTTATTTCACATTTGAAAACACCACTGTCAGGGACCTGGATCTGAGCGACCCAGGGTCCCTGAGCAGTTATGGACTTGTATTGTATTATATGTGTTTTTGGTGTTGCTCTCCTTCGTCCTCCCTGCTTGCAGGTGTATGTGTGTGTCTGTGTGGATGCAAGTGTATCTGAGAGCACCCGTTTACAGGCACCTTCAGGCCTGGTGGGTGCGGCCCTGCCAGGTGGTTGGCCAAACCGGAAGACCATCACACACCTGCAGCTGATCAAGCCTCGTAGGAGGAGCTACTTAAGAGTGTGGTGGAGCTCTCCCCGACGCTGGATCATTGCGTGGCTTCACGTTACAACCACCAGCTTAGTTTTGTCAGCATTTTAAACAAGTTTTAAATCACACACTGTATTAAACTCTGATTGCAGCTGACAGAAAGCCTGGCCACCAAGATTGCTTAAATATAATGGTAAATAGCAGCGGTCCTAGAACTGAACCCTGGGGCACACCTTTAGTTACGTTAAGCAAGCTGGAAGTGATTTCTTTTACCTGCACACACTGATCTGGTAGCACCAGGTTATGTTTGCAATTACGATGGTAAGTAAGAAGTGACACACCTTTGTGGTATCTGACATGTTCATCAAAATATGAACATATGGAATGACATGGGGTTTATATAGTTTCATCATTTAAATTGCCTGATGAAAACAATAAATAGACCCTGTCACATGAAACTTTTTTTAGGTGGACATACAGTGGACATTCTTAAATTTTTTTTTGTTTTGTTTTGTTTTTTTACTTGGGACCCTGAAGATGTTAATTTGGGCTATAGCTTTCAAGCTGAAGCTACATCTAGCTACACAGGAGCTGTGTATTATTTACAGCACATAATCTCTTCCCTCTCAGCTTCTATATCTCCATCTCTGCCCCCCCACCCTTCTGTTGACTCTTCTCGTCTTTCCCGTCCTCGTGGCCACCACGGCGTGACAGGTGACTGACGACGCTAACAATAGTGGGCGCGGCTGCCCCTGCTCAGTAGAGCACAAGCAGCATGATAAATTACCTTCATCAGTTTGTTTTGCCAACAGCCCACACAGGTCACCACCAAGGCCGGTCGTGACATTTTGTTGCGTACTGTATATGCAAATACCTGCCAATCAATTAGCACGCTGCTCCCCGTGCTCCCTGCGCTGCCCATTGTGATTAAAATGAATTGATTGCGGGCTAAAATCAACACCAGCCAGCCTGCCAGAAGCCGAGGGGTCAGCAGGACATGACAAAGTAAATGAAAGGGGGGGGGGGGTTATTTTATGTTTCTGTTTTCTATTTCTTCATTCATCTCTCACCACTTCCCTTCACTTTACTCTTTATTGCCATCACAACTGCAGTAATAAAACACAGTTAAATTTGCTGAAAATGAGAAAATTGCAATGGAAACAGACTGAGCGATAAATCTCAGGAAGGCTGTCAATGGTTTCTGCAGATCAGGATGATATGTGATGGGAAATGATGGTGGCAGCAACATTATGAGCAGCTCGAAGCCTGCTGGTTATCTAGGCCAAGTCACGTGCGTTCTATATGTATGAGTATGATTTTACATGCGTGTCACACAGGATGGCGCACATCCTGAGGGTTTTTAGTAAGCACTGACAAGACTGATGGACAAAGAGCAAGAGCTTTGCAGGCTGTTAGGAAGAAAAAATACAATCAGTTTTTAATTTATTATCAAGGGCTTAAAAGAGGGGCAAACAACTCACTGCTGGTTTACAGAGGGACTGATTAAAAGAAGAAGTCATCATTCAAAACCATGGCCACTCACACAAACCGTGATTGCACAGGAAAAACTGTGTGGTGCAATTCTGAAAAAAAAATTCTTTTTATACCTGTGATTTTGGCTCCTGTGTTGTTTTTCTGTGCATGGACATGTAGTCAAATTTTCTCCTGTAACTACAGTACTGTGCAAAAGTCTTAAGTCACACAACATTCCTTTTTACTTTACTTTCCAGCAGCTAGACCTTATTGCATTTTTATAGTCTTAGGCAGTACCTTGGCATGCATTCTGAACATAATTCAAAGTTTCAAGCATAACAAGGGCACTTAAATTCAAGGGTGTTGTGTCTACATATTACAAACAACTTCACAAACAAGCAATTAGAAATTGCATCTTATGGGACTATGTATCATTTTATCTTCAGGGACTTTGAGTAAACCCAGAATTTGTTTGCATCTCTTTTAGTAAATCTACAAAAGATGTCAATGATAATACAGTTTGGCAGCCATTAAATGGCATTTTTGAGGAAACTGGACAAGTGGTGCACAAAAAATGAACAGTATGTCAAAGTCATGTCAAATTAGGATAAAGATCTGATACGGGGCTTTCAGAGATAGATCTGGCTCTTTAACTGATACATCTACTGTTCACTGAGGCATCATAGTAGTCTCTGTGGAAAGGTGGCTGTCAGAAAGTTACAAGTGCTACAAAAAAAAGCCAACTACTTGCACATTTACAAAATTATTTAGCTTATTTTACATTTTCACACATTTAAAATAAAATAGGAGAGCATAGAATAGTAAAAACAAGGTGACTCAAGACTTTTGCACAGCTCAGTATAACAAAACCACTGTTTTCTATGAAGATTCAAAAATATTTCCTGCCTGCAAGCTATTCTCAGACCTTCTCTTCCTCACCTTTCCCAAGCCATCCTGGCCTTCCTCTCTCCATCTCCATGACTTCAGCAGCAGCACATTGTGTAGGTCGAGCTCACCCACCTCCAGTCTCACTGCAACACAAAAACAAGCAGATGTCTTCACTTTTTTAAAAACCATGAAATAATTTCTGCACTGCCACACTATCATTGAGTTTCTGCTATTAATTTAAAAGAAGCTGCCATTAGCTATCAGGCCATTTTATTCAGTAATTGCAGGGCCTGGTTAGGGCTTAGGTACAGCTACGACACTTCTGTCACCACAGTTTCCATACATGCTGATTATCCTCAGCTTCCATTAACCTAAAAGGTTCATATGTTTGTGCAGGTATTTGTGCAAATTTTGAGGATTACGGTTCATTCGGTTTAGTCCATCGGAGGTGGATTATGGCATGTGTGATTATAGAGGCCACTCATTCAAATAAACACTGCCGATCTCCGTATGTGGGTTAAGATGCACACATTCAATCGTTGTTCTTTTCTTTTCACTCCTGGAAAATAAAGTACAAAGCAAGTTCTAAACAAATGTCTTCACCCATTAATTGTTTGTAATTTATGACTTCAAACAGTTATGGCCACTGTTGTTGTTGTTTCTGGATTTTAATCATATTATTTATCGCTTGTTCTGCCATGTCCACCATCTGTTGTGTAGCTCTAAATATTATTAACAGACAGACCTCCAGCTGCAGTCAAATTTCGAACCAATTGCTCGCAGTGCCGTTTGCAACAGCAGACAGGCAACCTGTGAGATCATGATCCAGGTTTTAGTGACTGCTGAATGAAAAATAAGAATAAAAATCAAACGTAGGATAGTGATTAGATGTTATAAGATAATTATCAAACAGAAGACAAAGAAAGATTAATGTTGTTCTGTAATTTATATTTGTTGGCATGGCTCCATTCTGGGAGAGTTATTATTGTATTTTTCATTAGTTTTTGTTTGGTTTTCGATGAGCTGTTCGATGTTCTGTTGACAAAATGACTTAAACAGATATCAATATATTAGGTAACTGATATATTCATTTACTTTATGTGCATAAAACCTAAAGGAAAACCATTTAGAGACCAGTTGGTGAGCATCTGACAAACTAGGAAAAAATGCCTATTCCCAAACTGGTTGGGGAGTGGTTGCTGGAGGTTGCTGGTAGTTGCTAGCTGAAACTGGTTGAAAGGGAGGTATATGAACTTATTTATCTTGTATCAAATCTTGCAAAATTCACCAAAAAATCCCCAAAATGCTCTTGCTTTGGTTGCAACTACCAAACTTGTCTGCAGGTTGTTCCCAGTGGCGAAGAAGTGAAAATTGTGATGCAAACGGAGACAGTTTGCCTGCAAAGTAAAAGGAGTGGCTTACTGCTGTACCCTTTACATTTCAAAAACAACTTTTACCCACTGGAGAGTGTTTGAGGCACAGTACATAATATCTATTCAGTTAGTTTTTCAAAATTTTGGCTTTACTATAATTTTGTTAAACTTTTTTTTCACATATAGTTGTAGTTGTTTAATTAAGTTTTAGATAAGTGTTATAAGCTGATAGTAATGACTAAAACAACATTTAATAGATTTAATTTAATTTAATTTAATAGTGCATACTGACCACAGTGCGCTTGTCTGTGTGGCTTGCCCGAGGTAGGTTTAGGCACAAAATGAAAAGCAACGGAGGTATGTTTTCAAGATTATGTGAATGAGGTTTATAGTGAAAAAGTTTTCCAATAGAGTAGAAAAGTGTTGTACAAGTACCACTCCATTTCATCTGCTTTATCGTCAGGGAACAAGCCCCACAAAACTGATTGGAGGTAAAATGTTTAATACCTAACGATGTCTATGTAAAAAAAAAATTGTTGCAATTTCTAAATATTTAACTGAACACTTTTGTTAAACCCCCTGAATAAAAGATAAAAGTCTACTAGTCAATCAGAGGCAAAGTAACCAAGAATTGACCAAATGCATAGTTAAAATATCATCTTTCTGTCTTCCTACCTACCTAACCAGATTCTACAGTCCATAAGGCAGGAGAGTTCACAGCATGACTGAGCAGTTCTTGTTTTAAGATCAAGTGTGAACCAGTGACTGCTTTTATTGCACTTTTCAGAACTAAATTATGACTCCATTTGTGTTTGTGTGGCAGCCTGTTTGCTTAATTTGCATGCTTGTGCATTCATTGTGCGTGTGCTTGAGCAATACTCAGTGGGTGTGTTCCTATGTTAAGATGAACAGGGAAACAGGGGGGCTGTAAACTGCACCACAGTGCATAGCCCTTGCATAATTCATAGCTCTGCACTGAGCCATAATCTTTGCTCAGTGTGCTAATGAAAGCTGCAGCGCTGCATTTTTACTGCATGTAAGTCAAGCTGATGTTAATGTGGCAGGAGAGAGAACATTGCATCATGACTGGGTACACTGGCTTCTCACTCCTGCCGTTTCTACTTTGTTCCTCTAGACACTTGCAGCGGCTTTAATCCAACAGTCCATCAAATGTCACTGGGGGCTGATGATTCATACACCAGAGATTGGGGGGGGGAGGAGGGGGAACACCTTTAGATAGAAGGCTTGTGTGGCCAGTAATGGACGAATTCCTGCAGGTAGAGGTGATCCAGCTGCAGCTGGCTACCTCGACAGCAACGCGCTTCGCAATTCCCATCCAGGACTGAGAATCGGTGAGCAAAGCCAAATCTCCCCCTGCTTTTCTTTCAAAGAAACTTTATGTTTATATGATGAATAATGTGCATTAGCAAGAGCAGCAAATCATTCACACTCCTTTCCTCTACCCTCGTTCCCTCCCATTGCCCATCAGTTCCGTGGGTTTGGCTCATTGAGTGCATTGAAGTGAAACCGATGCGCATGGTCGCGCTCAATAGCTCCGCGGTGCTCAGCACGGGGATATTAGTGTACTCTGCCAGACGGTTTGGATACAGTCCTCTGACATCACTTGGAAAGAATCGGCTTTATATCTTTCAACCCCTGACACGTGCTTTAGTGCCCCACATACAGAGATCCAGACGAGGGGTATAGGAGAGGTAAGCCGCTGATAAATGCTGACAAGAGAGAAGACACAGAAATTATTTAGTTGACTGAAAAAGGACAGCGAGGGACAGATTTTATAGAGTGGTTCATGATAGTGGAAATGAGCGAGGGATGACATGCATTCTCTACACTGTTTATCCCATAGCATGACATCATGATTTAGCTTCTTTTTTTTTTTTTTTAACCAAAATGAAAGAACCTTTTTGTGTTTAAAAATTTCAGGCATGATTTCCTGTGAAAAGCTGCAATTCTTCCCCACAAGAGACCCTGAATTTGAATCAGAAGGAATAGCTCAAGGCAGGAGACAACTGTGAGTCTTGTAGGCGTTCTTGTGCTTCCACATTAGTCTCACTCCAGGCTTCATGGCTGACGTGATGTCTCTGAAGAAAAGTAGGCGTGTGCTAGGCATTATAAAATAAAAAAAAAATGGGAGCGCTTTATTAATTTCTAACAGAGCAAATAATCTAAAGAATGGATTTTCTGTGTCTCTCTGTCTGTGGGGCTAAGCTAACGTGACAGTGGGAGATGGCCTCATTATTACAGGCGATGGCTTTAAAAGGCTCGCCTAACACCTCGCCACCTGAGGTTCATTCTTGGGTGGTTCGTGTCAATCGTCTCGCAGTTTTATAAACCAGGCAGACTTCTGAGGCAGGAGCTCGCAATGAGCTTTTCCATTATTCTGAGAAAAATTCCCTTTCTACGTTTAAGAGAAGCCGTGGAACATGGGGAAGACAGCGCGTGGACCATCTCGCTTTCCACGTTTCCTCTTTGCTTAAAGTCTTTTTATTCTTCTTTTTTTTCCTTCTGTTTCTTCATCTCAACTGACTTACAGTGTCCCGTTGAAAAGCTGAAATACAATACACTCCATTTTGAGTTAATCATGTGTTCAGCTGAACTTATCTCATGCTATGCTGCATTGACATCAGTACTTATAATAAGAAAGAAGCTTAAAATCTAAGAAAAGTTTTAAGAAGCTGTCAAAATGCTCAAGCTTGGCTTGTGATTCAGTAACATCCTCTCTTCCAAGAATGTCTTTTCAGAGCAGAGGAGAATACAAATGGGAGTGTGTGCTGCAAAGTCACAACCTAAAAAGGAGGACAGTGTTGTTTTTTTCCCCCCTTTGGTATAAATCTTTTGAAATTTGCCCAGCACATCTGTCTGTTTTGGCTCATCCCCCCATGAGACAGATTACTTTAAAAGTTACACTGCAATATCTCATAAATATTTGCTAATAACCTGTCACTTTTAAGCTGAAGCAGACTGAACCCCACAAGTAAAGAATATTTGGCTTAAAGGTTTGATGTACATATTCACTTGTTTGCTGAGTTTAACATGAGGATGGTTAACACTGTCATGGCTTTCTAATTAAAACAAAAACAAAAAAGAAACAGGAAGAAAATTATGTCCAATTCCAATCTGATCCCTACATTGACTCCATTACACGGAATCATCTGTTATGCTACAGTCACATAAGGCAATGCAGTGGTTTGAGACCAACAGCAGGAATGAAATTGTTGTGACAGAGTGCAATGAACTTGCAATCTTGTTTCCTATGAAATGGGTGTTTCGAAAAATGGAAACAAGGTTTACAGAAGTTTTGTGGATCAGAACCTGGATATAACTTGGCAAAAACAGAGCGTCACTCTGCTATCAGTTTGCAATTGAATGGGATGTAGTTGTGATGTGTGATGTGAGAAATCCTTGGAAATCTAGTCCACATGCAGCGAATTTCACATTAAATATTTAGACTGAGAGTGCAGTCAGAACCTCATAGATCTGAAACAAAATATCAGAAATTCCTCCATAAATGGTGACGTGGGTGCTGCAGGTCAGCAACATGGGCGGTCAGCAGCTTTGCTTTTATACTGGAGCATAACCAGAAACCAACCAGCTGAATCCTCATATTGCAAAGAAACATGAATAACGGTTTGTTTTTTGGTGCAAACAAACAGATTGATTGTTACATGTCGACAGATTTTATGCTTTTATAAATAAGACAGTTATTATTTACTAACCCTGCAGGGGTTTGCAGTCAGTCTGAGTTCAAGTGTGACTGTTTTAAGACAGGTTGCCTCCCACCAGGCAACCTTTGCAATCTACATGTGATCAAATGTGACCGTTTAGGGTATTGTTGGTCATCACAACTACATGCAACATTACTCTGTTTCCTAGTCACAAGGAGGTTGCTGTCATATTTTTACTCCAGTATGACTGAACTATGTCATTAGATACACTGGTAAGCCTTATAGACAACCTCACCATTCTCTTATTTATCAGCATAAGTGGCAGTTCATGCTGCTATTACATGGATGTATTCAGATTATGTCCATCACTTGCTGTAAAATGTACCTAATGTGTTTTAGGAATTTAGAGCATTTCCAAAGGCTCCAAACTCCCTTTATGTTCTTCCTTCTTGATTTTTATTATTGGTATTCATAACAAAAGCAATAAAAAAATCCACAAAAAAATGTAAAACAGGGTCACGTAAAGTACAGTGAACAAATAAGCTACTTCCTCCCTATAAAAAGTTTTGCAGCTTGTGATCATAATTATGCATTAACTCTTTTTTTCTGTCTGCAACTGCTGCACTACACACAAAAAAGACCTGAAGGCTATGTTCTGTAAGGCTCAAATATCTGTCACTGGTAGCTCTGAAGTTATAGACAACAATCCACAGATTCTGCCTTCCATACAAAACATATCCTGTACTTGCAAGATGTGTGGTAGTCTGAATGAATGTAAATTGGACGTCGGGGGCCTTTAAAACCCATTCCCTTTAAAGTTTTTTTTAGAATGACAGTTAATTCTATATGTTCCACATAAACTTACAAAAAATGTAAATGTAAAAAGAGGGCTATGAGGATACCATTTCACTGTTAAAAGATCAAAGTTAAAAGAGGTTTCTACGGTGGCCCCTAGAGACAAAGCACGTACAAACTCCAAAACACATGCAAACTTTAAAACATATGTAAACTCCAAAACACGTACAAACTTAAAAACCCAACGGAAGTGCTCCAGGACGCTGGGGGCAGTGTTGAGATTGAGTTTCAAAATAAACGGCAAGTTTGTTGCAAACACATGGAGTCCGATACCAGCAGAAAACACCTACAAGGATAGAACAAACACACTCATATATATTCAAATAATAAAAAAAAAATGTTAATGTACCTTTTACTACCACACACCAAATTCGGTCATTGTTACTTCTTGGCTTGTGTAGCCACTATGTAACAAAAGCTCAACACTGCCCCTAGCGTCCTGGAGCACTTCCGTTGGGTTTTGGAGTTTGTACGTGCTTTGTCTCTAGGGGCCACCGTAGGTTTCTTCAGAGGTTTCTGATTCTTTTTGTAAATGTGAACACATACATAATCACACACACATACACACAAAAAACCTCTTTAGAACTGATCCTGAATTAGATGTTAAATAAATCAGAACATTGGTGAGCACTTATTCTCAAATGATGTAGCACATCTCTTGCAATATTTTTGAAAATACAGTTCCCAGCAAAGGTCACAAATACAGACACACAGAATAGGTGACCTGCAAAATGCTAAAGCTCTCCCAAAACCTCAACATAAAAATAAAGTTTTGACACAAACCACAGTCTTGTGTTTAAGCCACTGAAGAAGTGCTAAAGTAGACTCCCAATATTCTGAGGATAAGTGACTGATATTATGTGTCAAAGTGAATATTCAGATGGTTCAGAATGTTCTACCTTTGAAAGGAAAAGAAGATGTAGGTGAGAACAGGGGATAAAACATGTTTTTCCTGCAATGATCAAACAACACAGTGCTATACATCATTTGATCAAAGCAGCCCTGTTTATATTAAAATAGCCACAAACTCATTTTGCTGGTAAAAAGAAATCTAAATAATTGCTTAAAAAATACAAAATCAGTGTCTCTCAAGAGGGATCCCCCCCTTAAAAAAAAATGTAATAGAGTAACAAATTTCTGAGACACTTGAACGAGTGTTAATATATGTATATATATATATGTATATGTATATGTAGATATATATGTATATATATATATATATATATACAATATTATATTATTATTATTATATGTAATATTATCTGTCTAAAAAATTACAGCTAAATATTA